>VMOF01000111.1:18173590-18276090 GCA_011764245.1 Trialeurodes vaporariorum | reverse complement strand
CATTTTACACAAAATTTAAAGAGGAATAACATATTTGAAACCGGTCAAAATCAAAAAATACCATTTTTTTTTATTTCACTTTAAATAGATTTTGAGTGGCCTAAAAATCACAAAAATGACGATAACTAAGTCAAAAATTATTAAAATTGAATTTCGTTTAGATGGCATGAAAGCGCTTTACAATCCGCATCTTTTAGTGAAACCCGCGTTTCAATCGGATGATTTACGCGAAAGTTATGAATTTTTGAAAGGTGCAACTTTGCAACACTGTAACTCCTCCCCTAATTATTTTTGGAAAAACTTTATTTGAAAAAAAAGACTACTTATATCAAGTACTATCAAAATACAAAGTTTCAGGAAAATCGGTGGGGGGGAGAAAAACCCCCATTTTGAATCAAGCTCTTTCACACACAGACAATGGGGCTGCGGTTGCACACTTTTGCTGAAAGCGATTTAATGATTTAATAATCGATTCTGGTGTGAAACCCTCGATAAATAATGATGGCAGCACTAAAAACTTCCGAAATTCACTCCTAAACTCAATAAAACGGTTTCATTTGTTCGAGCGTAATGGTGGCTGAGGGCAGTGATAGTGGGAGATTCCTACATCTTAATTTAGTCACTCTCTCTGTGGTGACAAGGATGATTCACAGAGTAATTAGTCATCAGAGTAGTGATCCACATTTGATGAATAGTTCCGTGACATCTACTGACACCGGTGTCAAATGAAAGTCGTTTCTCATTGGTCACTCTTTGGTGGAGTTACAGTATTGTTAGATGGGAATCTCCCAATATTACTGCCCTCAGCCACCATTACTCTCCGCGCTTGCGCAAATAAAAGTGTTTATTGAGTTTAGGAGTGGATTTCGGAAGTTTTTAGTGCTGTCATCGTTACATTTGGAGGTTGTTACACCAAAATCGACTATTAAAGCGCTCATACCAAAAGTGTGCAACATCCCTATTTCATTTCACGAAAAAATCGACCATCTTTTTCTATATTCCATATAATATGTTTTCAGAATTTTTTTACTGTAAATTTCTATATTGTACATGATTATAAGCCTAAATGTACGGTGCACCTAATGGAAGAATGGCTGTAATCTCGATGTTTTATCAGAGCTGCCGTTCCGTTTTCAGTTCGTCGATGATTCCATACCAGACTGAAAAAAGATTACACAGTCCTGTTCAGTGTATGACTGTAATGCACGAAAATACTCGCAACTGTAAGCTTTTCTCAATCGATACGGAGTCATCAATGACTTTCAAAAACTTGAAGTTTTAATTTTTCAATGGCGATACCACCGATTGAGAAAAGATTACAGATGCGAGTATTTTCATTCATTACAGTAAGCAAATGCCACTGGAAAAAAGACTGGTAGAATTCACCATCTACATAGCTGATTTTGGAGTCTGCTATCAAGTATGGTAAATTTTACCATCGTATGGTAAATTCAACGTACCTTGTGGTGAAATGTGCCAACAGGTTTATCTTAATTTACCAATTTTATACAACAATCTCTTAAAAAAAGAGCTTTGATTTAGAAAGTGTTAAGTGAAATTAATTGATTGATTTATTTACCTATTTACTTATTTAATTGCTTGGCTTGCAGCTTACACTTGTTGTTTACACTTTTTTGCTTCCATGCCTTTTATCATTTTGCTAGTTATATTTGTAGTTTTTATTTTAATTTTCGGAAGGCATATTATGGTATATAAAGAGGTAGAGACGAGGTATTTACTTATCTGAGAAAAAGAATGAATGTTATTTTAATTTTCGGCAGGCATATTACAGGTACGTTGCATTTATTATATGATGGTAAAATTTACCATGCTTGATAGTAGACTCCAAAATCAATTTTTGTAAAATTATGTCCGGGAAAATTCAATGATTTGATCCCCGGTGCGCTGGCGCTCTCTGTGAGCGCGGCGGTGAACACTGTGCAACACGACTGTAAGCTACTATATACACGTATAAACTTCAACCCCTCGCACCCCCTCACCCCCTCACCATTTCACCCCTTCGCCCCTTCACCATTCACCCTTGGCACTCACCCCCTCATCCTGTTCTCACTCTCTCGTTTCGTTCTAGCGCAGTGCAAGCGAGACAATGAATCGATTTTTGAGAGGGGTCGGCGAGGGGGATGGAGGGAGGGGGAGGAAAAAGGAAGAGAGCGCAAGGGTGGATTTTAACCTCCACTAGGGGAATGATGATATAACATTGCATCCTTTAACTGCCCCTTTGTTATCCTATCCGCTTGCGAGTGTACCTGATTTTCTTGGCCGGTGCTTAATTTAAAAGAGCCAAGTTGTTTTGTTGGAGGCAAGTGGTTTGTTTGAGAAATGGGATGCTTTTCATTTATACATTTATTTATTTATCTGTTTATTTACTTACATCCGCGGTTGGTTTCTCGGTAACAGGAGTTTTCGCAGCGACGCGACGTCGGAAAATTTCACAGAGCTTGCATTATTGAAATGTTTTAAGGCCACTGAACAATGGAGGCTCTTTCTGAGAAAACGGGCCTCTGAAATAACGGGTGTGCTTTTTCTGAGAAATCAACATTGTGATTGGATGGTGAATTGTGCCTGAAGAGCTCACTTTCTGTTTCATATGGGACCTTTTTTCCGGAAAAGGCCTTAATTGAACGGGTCTGAAAAAATTTGCTCTGTAACAGAGAAAAAGAATAAAGGAGCTGTTGCAAACTTTTGCTACAGGTTGATTTTTAGTTGATTAAGGGGTAAAAATCTGACAAAATTACGATGTGCGCATCACGAAATCCACTCCCAAACTCATAAAATGCTTTCAAGCGCGATACCGTAATTCACAATAAAGTGCTACTCCAAATTGTTTACATATGAAAACTAATGTTTCCTATAGAGCGCCTTCAATTCATGGGATATGCAAAATCAGCACCACCGTGTAGGAACATTTATCTACTCACTAAAGAACGAGTGAACACTGATTTACAATGGGTTTCCGGTTTCCTTGTCTCAATAAGCTCTATCCTTACGAGGCGAGGTGTTCTCGCGACAGCACATAAGAAGAGGCATACAATTGCCATAAGGTTCAGGCGGTAATCCCCGTCATTACCGTATCGCGTTTGAAAGCATTCTATGAATTTGGGAGTGGATTTCTTGATTTTTTTAGTGCGCCCATCGTCATTTTTATAGGGGTTTACCCATAATCAACTATCAAGAAGCCTGTAGAAGAAGTTTGCGACAGCTCCATTTTTTGAGGCTCGTCGCAAAACAAATTTGAAAATGACAGTAATGGCGCGAAACTAGATGACGTCATAGAATAGGTCCAGCGGAGCGGTCCAACTGAAATCAAATCACTGCTAATAGTCGAAAGAAACAATAACGCGGCTATGCAAAACGGTATATAGCACAAATCCGTCGTAATCCATCATCCATCGGCACCATAATAATTCAACAAGAATCATGAATAGTCACGTACACAGTTATTCTAAGGCGTTTGTGTCGGAATATTAAAGACGCGTATTATCAGCAGTGATTTGATTTCAGTTTGACTGCTCCACTGGACCTTATGACGTCATCTAGTTCCGCGCCGAAACAAAACCTTTTTAAATCGCCCTACATTTTCGCAACTTTGAAAGCGTTTTAGTTCAAATGCGATAAAAAGTACTGTGAGTTCCTTCCACCAAGTACTTCAAGGAAATGAAATAAAAAATAAAGGTGTGCAACAGACCCATTCTTGTTAGATACGTTTCCAGCACGCGTTAACAATAACGGGCCGAACTTCTCTTGAGTGATTTGCAACTGAACAGTTTTACAAGTGTCAAAAGGTCATTCTGTCTTGACCTGTATGTTCTGCCTTGACAGAATGGCCTTTTCACTGATATACTGAAAAAGTGGACAGTTTAATTTTACCATTAGATGACCCCGATATCGTGCAGTGATTTGGTTTATTGGTATTTACAGAGGAGCCAATTTGTTTTGCTGAGACGAAGTGATTTTGGATCGTTTCTTTGTATTCTTTTATTTGTATCCGTAAAAATTCAGTTGATTTCACAGGATTATAACTTTTCACTTCGACGCCGGAAAATGACCTAGAAAGGCATTATTGGATTGTTTTGAAGCTACTGAGCAACTGTACAAACTTGCCGTCATTGCAAGTATGTGAGTTTACTACTGAATTTTACACTTTTTCAGTATGATTTTCGTGATTTTAGCTGATTATTTGTTGCATCCGATTGGACTAGTCATTGGACCAAAGACATTATATCATATAGACGGAGTGCATCATTGAGTGTAACATTGAGGTGGGTGAGGCAAACATGTATAGCGTACACGACAGTAGGCAGAAGGGCGAATCCACAGTTCGAAATTGGGGGAGGAACCTTCAACTGGTGACAAACAAACGAACATAACCTCTTAATCCAAACTTACTACTTTATAAAAATCGAGATCGAAGATGGATGAAACACTATTTAATGACCATCATTTTGACAACAGTACGATATAAGATCAAAAAAAGCTTCAAATAACTCACAAAATTGGAAATCCGGAGCAACATTCATTCACTATCAAAATGCGTCGGTTTGTTTGTCACCAGTTTTACCAAAGATTATACCTAAAAGAGATTACCAATTTAAGTCTTGATGCAACCGTTGAGCAGGCTGATGACTGGTGACCATTTTTGGTGAACATGCAAAGTACCGCAAGTTTGCCTTGGATCTTGGTATACACTCCGTCTATGTATATGATATAATGTCTTTGTGCATTGGACTCACAGCAAAAGTTTGTCAGAGCCTCATTGACACTTTAAAAGTTAAAAAGCTCTAGCCGAAGCGTGCAACAGACCCATTCAATAGTTTTCGCTGAATATCCAACGTTTCGACGTTTTTCACGGGCTCCAATGAAAACAATGCAATGTTGTCAGATTCCTCACGATACACTCTACGCCCATGGGCGGATCCAGTAATTTCGCAACCATGCGTTCTTTTCATTAGAACGTACGAGAAACAATCGATTCTTGAGGGGGCTATCGCCCTTTTATTAATCGATTGTTTTCCATACATTCAAATCGAAACTGCCAGATTGTTGAATCCGCCTTTGTCCACGCCTGATCCAGTGGCTGCTAGTGCAATTTGGCAACCATGCTTATTTTCCATTTAAACTCATGCAAAAGTATCGATATCTTGGGGGTGCAATTGCATCTCCTGAGGATCGATTGTTTTACATAGGTTTAAATGGAGGGATTGCGTTGTTGCCATATTGCACGAGCCGCCACTGGCCTGATCCCGATCCTGATTGATCTGCCATTCTGGCAGCATAGCAGCTCACAATCAATGATGGAAGCAACTTAGAGGAATTGAGGAGCAAGCAACAGAGGGCTTGAACTCTTCTTTTTTTTCCCCCTCCCTCTCCCCCACCGTTCTCCGCCCACCGTCTCTCCGTTCCCCCCTTGCGCCTGGTGTCAGCGGGTGGCGAATGAGGGGGGAGGTAGCGCGGAGAGGATAGGTGGTAGGTAATAGACTAGCCGAGGCTGAACTCTGAAGCCCGAGTTGAGGTGAGAGAGCGAGAGAGAGAAGACGCAAGACGGTGCAAATGCAAAGTACAGTGGGCGCTAAAGACTGATTCAGAGGCCAAAAATCAGCAAGTTAAAATCAGCATCGTATTGTACAGCATATGCCGTCTATGACAACGTTACATTAGATTGGGGGTTCACAGAGGCGGCTCGTGCAATTTGGCAACAATGCCATCCCTCCATTTGATTGTATGTAAAACAATCGATTCGAAAGTGAAGCAGCGCTTCACCAGCAAACGATTGTTAAACATAGATTCAAATGGAGCAAAGACAGTGTTGCCAAATAGCACGAGCCGCCGCTGCACTATGGTTTGAAATCATCAAAAATTGGCCAAAAGTCAGAAAGTAAATTTCTCATAAATTCGTCTCTTATAAACTTTCAGCTTCAATTTTATGCACAGAGAACACTTTGAACACGTAATTTAAACTTAAAACTGACATAGACAGGTTTTAAGAATAAGCGTAAAAACTAGAAAAATATTATTTTTGATGCCTTCTTTTCACCGAGTTTTGGCCACTTTTTTCTGATCTCAGACCATAGTGCGCTGCTCTGAATTCGATCATTTACATGGGTTTAACGGGTCTGTCATGGATTTTTGGTCAAAATTGTCAAAATCATAAGTGGCGATAGCCACCCGGCCAAGTAAAAAAAAAAAAAAAAACCGCCCGGAAACAGAACGAGAGAGGGTGGTTCGTTTTTCCAGCTAACTTTGTTTCGTATCTCCTCAGCCTTAATTTAAGACCAAGTTCATTTATTTGTGATGGTACTCTGTGAGAGTAATTTCATGATTCCAGTAGCCTCAAATTTCGCTTTTTTTCAACAGAAAACAGCCCGAAAGTGCGTCCACAGACGCTTCAAATTTCAAAATTGCACAGGAGTGCTTCCCCTCAGAAAAATTTTGTGGATCCGCCACTGGTCCCTACCATAAGTTTTGAAAGCGTATGCGGGTCAATTGAGTATCCAGGAAAATAATCAAAGTGCGTCTGATTGCATCCGGGAGGGGCCAAAGTTCAATTTTTGCCAATTTTTTGACACTTTTAGGCAATTTCCCACCCTTTTCCCTAATATTTCGGCATTCTTCAGGGACTGACGGGGGGGGGGGGGTCGCCCCTCCCTGCTACCTCCTTAATAGCACCCAGCGTGGGTAGTTCCAAGATAACAGGATTATTTGCGGATCTCAGAAATGTGATAGAAAGTGCATCATAAAAATGTCTAAAGCTTCCAAAGTATATATAATGAATATTCCAACAAAAGGCTCGTTTCTTTCAGCAAGTTCCATTTTACGCAAATACAATGATTGTTTTTTTAAAAATCAAAACAGGCGAAATGACCATAGTCATTTCTTCAGGGCAGAATGACCATATATGACTGCTCAAAAGCAATGCTTGTGATTTAAATGTGTGTAATTACATTAAAGGTTCGTTTTTGTAGAACTAGGTAACAGTATTTGTTAGAAATATTCATTCGTTTAGTAGCTTTAAAGGTTTTAGTAGGGCAATTAAGACAATGATTATTATAGACGTCTGATACCGCGGCATTACTTACAAGCGAAAGTTTCAAGAGATTTTAACTCCCTGATTTTTGGCCTGCAAAACTTTATAGATTCCACCCAATGAGCGATGGCGTACCACATCTAGCTTCTTTAGCTTTATGAGCGAGTGCCGAACTCACTCCCGCTCGACTGCATCATACAATGGATGGGCGATGCTATAATAAAGTCTTCGAGCAAGTATAATGTCTCGTTGATATATTTTATCATCTAAAAAGAGATGACCAATCATGTAAACTCACGAAAATTACCCGCCGTGTCGTCGTTGGGCTGAAATTAAACCACTGACCAACGGGTCTTCTTGCAAACTTTTGCCATGGTACACTTTCTAATTAATGGAGCTGTTGCAAACTTTTGCTACAGGCTTATTAATAGGTGATTGTGGGGTATCACCCAGTAAAAATAACGACTAGCGCACTAAAAAATCACGAAATCCACTCCTAAACTCACAAAAAGCTTTTAAACGCGAGACCATAATGGCGGCCGGGGCCGCGGTTTACATTGGGTTTTCCTATCTTCAATCAGCGCCATCTACATGAGGTATTCTCGCAACACCACACAAGAAGAAGAAGAAGCATGCAATTGCCATAAGAAAACCGTGGCCTCGGCCGCCATCACGGTCTCGCATTTAAAAGCATTTTGTGAGTTTAGGAGTGGATTTCGTGATTTTTTAGTGCGATAATCGTTATTTTTTCAGGGTATTACCCCATTAACAACTATTAATAAGCCTGTAGCAAAAGTTTGCAACAGCTCCATTGTAAAAAGAAAAGGTATAGACTCAGACGTATAGGATATTGTATTTCTCTCTTTTAGCCCTTTTAAACGCATGTGCTAGAAAATGATAGATACAGGGGCTGGGGGCTGTCACGTAGCTTCAGCCCTTCTTACTCCTTTTCTAACATATGTACCTACCTACTCAAACGAGCAAAGTTAAAGAAAGACAAATTCCTGGCTCTGGCTATGGGCTCGGATACTACAGTCACATTTTTCTAATGGAGCTGTTGCAAACTTTTGCTACTGGCTAATTATTAGTTGTTAATGGGGTAATACCCTGTAAAAATAACGACTAGCGCACTAAAAAATCACGAAATCCACTCCTAAACTCACAAAATGCTTTTAAATGCGATACCGTAATGGCGGCCGAGGCCGCGGGTTTCTTATGGCAATTGCATGCTTCTTCTTCTTCTTGTGTGGTGTTGCGAGAACACCTCGTGTAGATGGCGCTAATTGAAGATAGGGAACCCCAGTGAAAACCGCGGCCCCGGCCGCCATTACGGTCTCGCGTTTAAAAGCATTTTGTGAGTTTAGGAGTGGATTTCGTGATTTTTTAGTGCGCTATTCGTTATTTTTACTGGGTATTACCCCTTATTCAACTAATAAAAAGCCTGTAGCAAAAGTTTGCAACAGCTCCATTGTGGATCCAAATGCTGCAACTCAACTTAGTATCTCATTTTCTCCGTCTTTTGTTTGCAGCGTTGATGGCAATCCGCAGCGGAATCGCAAAGCAGGAGGGCGCGCGGACGACCAGGGAGCACTAGCGCCACTAGCAGGCTTTACAGAGAAGTACATGGTCGGTGAAAAGTCCATTGGTGGCATCAGAAAGTTATAAAATGCGATAAGAAACTCGCAAGAGACGTTCAATTAATAAAATCCAAGATGGCGGTAAAATATTGAGCAACGGCCTGTTTGCATGCACCACGAACATCCAAGGATAGCCAACCTCACAATATCGATCACACCCAATCACAAGGTAAATAAACACATAACCCCTGAAGCTGTGAGGTTGTCAACGTTGGCAATCCTTGGATGTTAAAGGTGCATGCATACAGATTGCTCGATATTTTACCGCCATATTGGATTTCATGAAACGTCTCTTGTGAGTTTATTATCGCATTTCATGACTTTCTGATGCCAGTAATGGACTTTTCGGGCGATTTTACATACGATGAAACACTCTTAATCGTTGTAGCAAAAGTTTGCAACAGACACATTATGAAATACGAAAAATTCCCATTAGCCTCAATGTTTCGAGTGAGGCAGACAGACGTATTATCACTTTCACTCACTCGCACTCACTTAGCTTATGGCGAATGCATGCGAAATGACGGCTATAATTCTCAGCCAATTAACTGTGCTCGTTGTGGGCTTAGAAAGGCCATTCACAAATTTCGCAGGTGGCAGGTGTAAACGTTCTTGGATTTTGCGTTTTTATCTTTGGTTTGAATTTGGAATGCAAAAAATCGAATTTTCCCAAAAGCGACTAGTGACACACTATATCCATCTGTTTGAATCTGGAAAAGTTTCGCCCGGAATCTCCTTGAATTCATTTTAAAAAAAAACTTTACTTTGGGTAACTTTGACTTCAGGTCCGGCATGAAGAACGGGTGCAACTGAACATGCGATAGATCGATTCTTTTGGATAGGTTTGCATGGCTGAAAAACGATAATTGATTAAATTGATTGCGTACGCACGAGCATGAACAGCCTTTTCGATTGCTTCATTACTTCGTCCTTCGCACATACACAGGGGGGGTGGGGTAACTTTAAGGCCCCCCTCCACTTTTTTTCAAAAATAACTAAAAAAAAAAAGAAAAAACTAACCTCTTAAGCCCCCACATTTAAATAGGGCACAAGAAAAATGGGAAGCGCAGAATCGAGCCCCCCACCCGCACTTTTGAACCCACGGACCGCCACTGATTCAACAGACAGGCCATGGTAACTTGACACTTTTAGAATTCAAAAATAATCAAGACGGAAGTCGTTGTTTTGGGACTCGAACATAAAACGGATGCTTGATAAAAATATTTGATAAGTTTGACGGCCTATCAAGCAAGCTAGCCCCCAAATAGTAGCTTTTGTTGAAAAACACCGATGGAATATTTTTGGCTTCAACGTGAAACAGAAACTGGACATCTGGTTTTTCTCTTTTTTTTTGGTGAATTTTGGCTCAACAGTTGCTCGGTTTGATCAAACTGTTTTGTATAGGCTGATCGATGTATCCGGCCCGCAAATCTTAGGCAGTCATCGATGATGCCCCCAAGGGTCGGAGATCACCATTAATCATGACCCAGCTAACAAATTCATTCCCCACCAAGATACTCAAAACATTGAAATGTTGACGTCAAAGTAAATGTTCGTTAACTTGCGAATAAAATAAGGTATGTAGTATCCGATTAACAAGTGCAGTGGCGGCCTCCCGAGCCTCGTGCAATATGGCAACAACGTTATTTCTCCATTTACACCTATGTAAAACAATCGATATTCAGGGAGGTGCAATTGCTCCAAGGTATTGATACTCTTGCATAAGTTTAAATGACAAATGAGCATGGTTGCCAAATTGCACGAGCCGCCACTGATCAAATGCCCACTTTGCGGAATCAATCTGATATTTTGTAAAGGCCTGTGAGTTTTGCGGGGCTCATTAGAACCGTTAGGCGGCAGAGCACCGAGCAGAGGCCTTCGGAGGACTTCTCCACATCTCCGCGGCCACATCAAGGTCCTCGGGAAACCCGTTGCAAGTGTCGAACAGAGACAATTTATACTAGAAACCACGCACTTATCGATCGCGCAATGGTTAACTTCTTTTCAGGTGACTCAACGAAATAACAAATGGAGCACCATCCAATTGGACCACAAATTAACTGATGAAACTCTCTACATACAAGGACTCCTGCCATAACTACAAATAAGGACTCTACCATCCTTCAGCCTTGCGCTATGTCAATATCCAAACATGAAAATGAGGCTCCTGCAAACTCTTATTACAGGGAGCAAATGAATAATCCAATCCGACGTAAAACCCAGCAGAAATCAGGAAAATCTCATTGAAAAATTCTAAAACTCATACAACTGCTGTAACCGCAAGACCGTAATGGCGGTTCAGTTCAACGCATAGGTGTCATCGGAGATTCCTGTCTAATCTGTCACTTACTCTGCGGAAACCCGGAGATATATCTCAACTTCGATAGGAATCCCTTCATACCTGCGTCTCTCCACCATTAAGCCCGATTCATAGAGTGAATCTGTGAGTCTATTGTATACTTATCGTCTTTTAACAGGTTTTCATCCAAGAATCAACTCTTTAGGCACCAGTGGCGGCGCGTCATAAGGGCTACGGGGGGGGGGCTCAAGCGCCCCCCCCCAATTTTCAGAAATCCCGGGCTTGTTATTTTGCTTAATAACCTACAGGCAAACAAAAAAACTAAAAAACCAAAAAAGTCGTCAAGTTCAAGCCCTCCCCCACTTTTTAGACCCACGCGCCACCCCTGTCAATCAGCTGTTGTGCAAGAGCCCCATTCGCAGTAATGTCCGAAATTAGTGCACGACCGGTTCCAATGTGAGCCGCTCGCACGATGCAATCGAATCGGCATCGGGAAGGAATCGGTCATCAGGCATCGGCATGGTATATCAGCCAGCCGGGATGATCTGGGACAGGGGGGGGGGGCGACTAGTGAAGGGGGGGGGGGGGGGCTCACTGCTCAGCCACTGCCTAACTGCCACATTGGCCCAGGAAACATAGAGCGCGGCGAAGGAAACGGAGGGACCCGCGTCCCCTCGTCCGTCGCGTCCGTCGCGAGTCGCAACGTGGTTGGTGTGCGCGCGGTGCACTCTCCGCTACACTTCGGGTCCGCGGGCAGCGGGGCAGTCAGGCATCGGCACCGCACCGCTTGCCTCTTTCCGCTCTCCGCGCACCGTACACCGGGCACACCGGGCACTCGACGTCGATGCGGTGCGGTGCGGCACCGTGCCTCTCTTCTTCTGTGTGCAACAACTGCTCATCCGTTGACCTTACAGAGCATTGAACTTCACATAATCATTTGTTTCTCTCCTCCGCGCTGTGCTTGTGCCTTGTGCATGCCGTCAAGCCGAGAGCCGCACCGCTCACCCGCCCCCACCCTCACCATTACTCTCCATCTCTTTTCCACCTCTCTCTCTCTCCCTCTCTTTTTACCCCTCCCCCCCTCTCTCTCTCTCTCTCTCTCTCTCTCCCTTTCTCTCTCTCTCCCTTGAGCCTTCTTACGTTACTCTTTACAGTCTTTACGTATGTTTGAAATGAGATGGGGGAGGGGGCTAGGGGGAGAATATCATCATTGAATTGTCTTAGCGGGTATATACATTCAATTCTTTTCATCGCTCAAAGTTTTTTTTTCTTCTATCTTCGCGCGGTGTCTCTCTTGCGGCCCTTGGTTAGCCCCCTCCCCATTACGAAGGGGGGGGGGGACGTTTTGCCGGCCGCTGCCTGCCGCCGCGGTGGCTGTCCGCAGACGACGGCGACTACGACGACGATACGACGTTCCGTCGACGTCGGAAAGACAACGGAGGAGTCGGGAGGGGGAGGGGGAGGGGGAGGGGGAGGGGGAGGGGGAGGAGAGCGAGGGGGCGAGGGAGAGAGGACGGACGCACGGAATAACGTCCGAGTCGCCTTCGCCTCACGTTACGTGAACCGTTACTTATGCTCTTCGCTTGCGTTTTTTTTTTTTTTTTTTTTTTTTTTTTTTTTTTTTTTTTTAAATTTTATTTTGCGGCGAGTCGACAGTAAAATACTGTAAGACTGCTGCGTCGACCGTCGAGTCGAGGCGCACTCTAGCCCTCGTTCTCGCGGTTTTTCCCGCGCCTGCGCAGCTCGCATCCAGAGTTCGGCGCAGGGTCGGCGGCCGTTTGCAGAGGGGACGCGAATGGATTATTATTGATGGACCCGACGGACGGACGCGGTGCAGCATGACGCGTCGAGGAGGCTCCTGGCCCAGGATCTGCAACCAGCGGCAAAACAGTGATAGTATGCAATTTAGCAACGTTGAATAAGTTGAATTTTGTCCCATTGGAACCCATACGAAAGGACCTACTTTGCACTGGTAGTACAAAAGTGGAGGGGGGGGGCTTTTGGGCTCAAGCCTTCCCACTTGTTTGGAAAAGCGACAAAAATAAAGGGAACAACAAAGGTCGTCATACCTGAAGTTCTCTAATTCTTATCAGGGCTCAATTTTAGGGAATTTTCAGATGAGCATGATGCTCGGTGGGTTTCCAACAATTCCATCGGGTTAAGAATCCAAGCCGGAACATTCGCGAAAATACGCTGAACCCTTTTAGGTGCGCACTTAGGGATTCGAGGTTTTTTGAGATTTGATTAAACCATTCAAAAGAGGATAAGTTTCTAAGAACTTTGATGGGTCACTCAACTTTTTGCACAATGTCCATTTAGATTCCATTGAATCCCTTGTTAAAGTCTGTGGTACAATATGTGTACCACATTGACTGAAAGGGTTAATAGGGTCAAAAAAGTGCACTCCCGATCCATCGTATAAATACGCTTCATAATATGTGAGCGCGCGATTATGCTGCGAGGAAGTCAGGAGTCGGGCAGCGGGCTCGGCTCGCTCGGGGACACCACAGCATACAATGCCGCCTGTATAGTGTATGTACAGCGGAGTGTGTATAGTGCCTACTATACTACTGTGTGTATAGTGTGTACGATACTACTGTATGGGACTGCGACTCCAAGTATGAGTGAGATGGGGCTTTGGAGAATTGATATTGGGATGAGGAAACCAGAGGAAACATACACCATATTCATCTCTGAATTCATGCCTAACCAACCAACACCAACGCGAACCAACCACAGTCGCCAATCTAGGTCACATCATCACAGTCGTCGCTAGCCACTCTTGGTACCTCCCTGAATGTTCAATCCGATGACGCGACGCGACGCGACGCTCTCCCCCTTCCCATCCTCCCCAACCTCCCATCCTCCCCCTCCTCCACCTCCTTCGTCCGCGCATTTCAGTCCGACGTTAATGACATGGTCGATGCACCGTTGATTAAAGCATATCTAGGCACGAAAACAACTAAAGCTTCAACTTTCATTAACGCGTCCTTCCGCCTGGCTTGTGGCCTCAACTCAACTCGGCACTGCTCCTACTCCCCCTCCCTCTTCTCCACCCTACCAGGAGAGTGAAACAGCGCTTACGTAGATGCCGCGAGGGTGAGAGAGATGTTAGATGCAACTCATGAACAAAACAAAGCCTAAAATACCACCGAGGCCGTATTAGTGACGTCATCACCAGAGAGCGTCTCTGAAGTGATCAACTGTGACGTATGCTAAATCTCCAGTGCGACTCTGCTTTGCAAAAGTAGCTTTTCCCCTTAATAAGGAACTCTGAAACTTTTCGATGTACTAATCGTTTTTCGAGAGTGATTTTAAACGAGTGCTTTGGTATAGGGAATTTTACGCCTTTGAGACATAGCGCAATACTATGGTTTAGTCCTCAAAATAAACTATATGAATCGGGTAACTAAGATTCAAAGACAACTTTTATTCATTCGAAATACGTGCAGTTAAATATGTCGCTAGTAACTGGAATCCATTTCGAAACTCAATTTTTACTAAATCGCTACGATTTCCTTTATTTTTATAGTTTTTTGTTCAAGGCATCAAACCAAACAATGAGAATTAATGAAAGTCTAAATTTAAATTTCAAGGAGAAAACCGAAGCTTTTATCATAATCGGCGAGTCAAATATCGTAAAGTAGCAATTTTCACATCCGAAATTCATGAAATTTCAAACTTTAAATTAGAACTTCTTGAGAGACGTAAGTGTCAAGACTGGTGCATTTCCGGATATTGCCCTGTCTGAATAGATGCCTACTTTTTCACCGATAGGATCAATAACAAAGCTATATTATTCACTCCATAAAACATGTGTATAAAATCGATGATGATTTCGATTCACGGGGAGGCATCTGCCCAGCATCGATTTTTTACACTTTGAGCCTTTAGGTAAAAGTCAGAACTGCCGGAACGGGTCCGTATATACTTAATGACATTTTTCAATTCACCGATGATTCCACCGGCTGAGGAAAGATTACACAGCTCAGTTGAATGTTTGAATGTAATGCATACGAAAATACTTTCTGCATCTACGTAATCTTCCCTCAACTTTTGGAGAGGAGTCGTCTTTGTCTTTAAATTTAACAGCAATTTCACTGATTGAAAAAAGATTAATATAGATGCAAGTATTTTTGTGAATTACATTACAGTCACGAACTGAACCGCACTAGGCAATCTTTTTCAACCGGTGGAATCATCGGTGAATGGGTCTGTTGCGTACTTTAGCTACAGCACTATAGAACCTTGTTTCTAACGTAAAATTTGGCGAAAATAACGATGCGCACATTAAAAACGTTCAAAAACCACTCCTTAACTTAGGAAATCCCTTCAATTTCAAATAGCCTGCGCTACACTATATAGACACTGTTTTCACCGGCGGCATACTAAGGAACTATATAGACGGAACCAGTGACGTTCGCAAAATCGCAAGGGGGGGATGAGGGGGCTAAAGCTCCCCCCTCCCCCTCCCTCCGATTTTTGGGGGTGGAGGGGAAGGAGGGAACCATTTTCAGTCATCCACTTATCGCAGTACAAGCCCCTCCCGAGAATAATCCTGTGTACGCCGCCCGCCGCAGGACGGAACCAAACCACCGTGTATGTGTATACAACATCGTAATTACAAAATTATGAAATTTCCTTTGAAATTCATGATATATTGGCTGCATTTGCCGTCTGGTTTTTTCTGGTCTATCAAAGATTACAAAATAATTCAAGAATTGTATGACTCTAAAGGAAACATTCTAATGTTTGTAACTTGATGTTCACATAAACGCGGTGGTTCCGTCTACGTAGTTGTATGTCGGTGATAGTAGTGTCTGGTGCAGCGCGGGTTGTTTGAAATGGAAGCAATTTCGTGAGTTAATGAGTGGATTTTGAAAGTTTTTAGTGTGCGCATCGTAATTTTCGCCGAATTTCACGTTGAAGTCAATGTTACATATTGCTGTAACAAAAGTACACAACAGACCAGACCCATTGAACAGTGGAACCGCGGACCGCGTGCAATTTGGCAATACTGCATCTATTCCAATTAAACTTGTGAAAGAGGTCGAACTATTGGAGGTGCACAGTGCACTCCCTCGAATCGATATTTTCCATGGGTTTAAACGACTGAAAATTCAGCGTAGCCAAATTGCACGCGACGCAACTGAACAAATGGCATTGAATACAGGGCTGCCGTTTTGCGTATAATCAATGCTATTTTTCTATTCACCGATGATTCCACCGGTTGAGAAAAGATTACACAGTCCAGTTCAGTGTATGACTGTAATGCACGAAAATACTCTGATCTGTAATCTTTCGATAATCGGCGGAGACTCCGTTGATTAATTAAAATATCCGCAAGTTTTTTAAAGTCATCGACGACTCCACCGGTTGAGAAAAGATTACAGATGCGAGTATTTTAGTTTATTATAGTCATGCACTGAGTTGAACTGTGTAATCTTTTCTCAACCGGTGGAATCATCGGTGAATTGAAAAATAGCATTGATTATACGCAAAACGGCTGTCTTGATTGAATATGCGCAATCGGCAGCACTGCATGCAAACGGATAAAAGTGTTTGACTCTCATGTAAAGGGGTGCCTCCACCTGCGAATTTAAAAGCGCGAATATACTGATTGAGCCAATGAGCTTCTTTGTTGTCGATACATCGAACTCGACCTATCGACTTCAAGGCAGCTCATTGGCTCAATCAGTTTATTCGCGCTTTTACATTCGCAGGTGGAGACACCCCTTAAAGGGCTCACGAACGGCAGCAAACGGAAAAAAAAACCCGCGGTGATGGGGGGGGGGGGAACCAAAACAAAACACGTTTGAGCGCTGATCTGGCAACAGAGGGCGGCCGTGGTGTGGACGGTGAATATGAGTAATTTATTTTGGTAACCGGTAAATGGTAAAATGAAAATCAACAGGTGACTCTCCTGCTACTCCCTACTCCCTCCCCTCTTCTCACCGACCCTCTCTTCCCCTTGCCCCCTTGCATCGTCTCGTTCTTCGTCGATATAGGTACAGCTTACTTCCGTTGTCAAGTATACGATTGTTAGCGTGACCTATCCCCTTTTCCCAAACCAGCCAAGTAAAGAGCCAACACACCCTCGTTGGGTGATCAGATCTGGAAGGTATATCAAGAGTGAATGGTCGTCATGCATGGTTGCCTAATCTACATATAATCCTAGACACCTGATATACCACCGTTTGAGATCCTGAAAATGTACATCACTCCCCATGCAAACTTTTGTTATTGAAGCAATTGAAGTTGCTTCTTCCATAAAAACCCTGTAAAAATGACGATGAGTTCACTATAAAATCACAAAATTCACTCTTAGAATTGGGTTTAATGGCGCGGCGGTTCAACGCAGGTATCATGGGAGATTCCTATATAATTTGAGACATATCTCTGTGTTTCCGTATAAAAGTGACATATTAGACAGGAATCTCCCATGATTCCCGGGTAGCTCCGCTATTACGTTCTTGCCGTTACATTGGTTTTCTGAGTTTGATTTTCCACAGTTTTAGGGTGATTTTCGTGATATTCGAACAGATTTTACTGTTTATTTGCATAAAGCTACAGCATTTTTGTAATCAAACATCCAAGAAATAAAACATCCAATTTTAATTTTATTATTCCAGTGCTACTGTTTTGCGGATATTTATAATGACACTATCCAATCCCTTGGTTATGGCGACAGTGTTGCCGATTACCGGATTACCGAAGTCCGGAATGCGGATCTTTAGCGAACCACAGGATCTCTTGCCGGACTTTTCTTAAATTGCGTATTTTTACGGACTTTCCAGAAATTTTGTGGATCTTTTCGGAGTTTGTAAATGTGTTTCTACAATTTTGGTTTTTTATCTATTTCCTTGTTCAAAATCAAGGTAAAATACCCTTTAATCTCGGAAACTTTCATTCTTTTCATATTCATGTCCATCTCAAAGGGGAATTTGACAATCTAGAGTGGAATGTACCTGCAGAACCGGATCTTTTCGCGGATTATTTCCCTCTACCAGCGGATGTTTCCGGACTTTCGGCACTATTTTAGCGGATCTTTTGAAAAAAACCAATCGGCAACACTGGATTTTTGTGAAAAATAATGCCAGCGGATGTTTCAGGACTTTCGGCACTATTTTAGCGGATCTTTTGAAAAAAAATTGGCAACACTGTATGGCGGTGATTAATCCGGTTAAAGTAAAAATTACCGACTTAAGTATTTTAGGTGTGCATTTCGTCAACCTGCCAAATTTGACAGGAAAATCCAGAATGGGCTGGGAAAATATATTCTGTACAACGAAGCTTTCTTTTACATTCCATTCCTTTTCGGATTGTTCTAGATTAGAATTAAATTAATTATTGATTCTGTTAGTAAATGTTGAAACTCTTTGATGCTTTTATTGTGATTTTAATGCGATTTTACATAGGAATCGACCCTCTACATAACGCTGCGCCGTATCAAAAGTTTGCTACAATCCTGTTGAGACTTTTGGCAGTGGCAGCTCGTAAAATGTGATATATCGATGCCCACTCCATTTAAAACTATAGAAAAGTATCGATTTCTCGGGGGATCAATATTGCACCCCCTGACGATCGATACTTTTCTGTACGTTTAAATGGAGTAGACATCGATTTATTGCATTTCATGAGCCGCCATACTGACTTTTGGACAAGTTATCACCAAAAATACACATCTTTTGAAAATATATGGTATGTGTTGATCTATTAATCAACAATCGTTAATATAAATACCAATAAAATAATAAAACCAACCCTTCAGGAATAATATCAGATTGTAATAAGAAACTCTATTTTTAGACATGCAGAAGACAATTGGAAAAACTGAAACTATTTCCATGGAAACAAGGATAGATAGATTATTTAAATAAATAGGGGAACAGTATGTAAACTCTTTAGAGATTATTAAGATTAAAAAAAAAGTGTGAATCGCGGAGTTTCTTTCACACTCCACAACTGAAAACAATAACGATGCGATAAAAAAATACATTTGTGCTTTCACAGGCGAAATCACGAGGCAAAACGCTACCGTCAGCACTAGCTGGTCGAAGGAATGGAGCTGTTGCAAACTTTTGCTACAGGCTTATTAATAGATGATAATGGGGTAAAACCCTATAAAAATAACGATTAGTGCACTAAAAAATCACGAAATCCACTCCTAAACTCACAAAATGCTTTTAAACGCGAGGCCGTAATGGCGACCGGGGCCGCGGTTTTCATTGGGGTTCCCTTATCTTCAATCAGCGCCATCTACACGAGGTGTTCTCGCAACACCACACAAGAAGAAGAAGAAGCATGCAATTGCTATAAGAAAATCGCGGCCTCAGCCGCCATTAAGATCTCGCGTTTTAAAGCATTTTGTGAGTTTAGGAGTGGATTTCGTGATTTTTTAGTGCGCTAATCGTTATTTTAACAGGTTTTTACCCCAGTATCAACTATTAAGAAGCCTGTAGCAAAAGTTTGCAATAGCTCCATTGTCCTTCTCTCTCTTTTCCCATCATAGAATGCATGTGTTAGGAAAGGATTGAAGAGGGGGCGAAAATCACATGACTGCCCCTAATCTATCCTTTTTTCACACACGCATTCTAATGAGGAGAGAGGGAGAGGGAGAGAGAGAGAGAGAGAGATAGAGAGAGAGAGAGAGAGAGAGAGAGAGAGAGAGAGAGAGAGAGAGAGAGAGAGAGAGATAGGGAGAGAGAGAGAAGGATAAATTTCTGGATCCACCAGTGACGGTCAGTAACGACACCGAAACCTTGGAACAATCTTTTTGCTCTCTCCATCTCCACATTCTTGAATTTTGCTACACATATTACTTACACGTCAACTAATCGACTGTCTTCACACCTGAAACAAGTTCTAAAAGAAGTTAAATAAACAATTTTTTTTATACATTGAACACGATATAGAACAACATGAACGGGTTACTCTGTTTTAAGTGTGATTTGTAAGGCGTTCCGATTTAAAAAAAAAAAAAAAAAAAAAAAAAAAAAAAAAAAGTTTGATCCAAAATCTCGCCTCATTTTTATTAACCTGTGGAGAAGAATTGAGCTTTTGGAATTGGGTGTTCAATGTAATCGATATATTTCAGCTGGCTCAAATTGGAGATAGTCATCAATATTCGATAATTATTCACAATCACAAGCGACTTCTGCTAACTTCCCAGGTATGGCGATGGCTCTTCCATATGAATCTATAGAAAAAATCGATCCTTTGGATGTTAATGCAATCAATATTTTTGAACAGAATCAAATGGGAAAAAAACGATAATCGATTGTTAACGACCACGAGCCATTTCTGCCAATTTTCCAGTTAATTGTCTAGCAACAATAATGCAACGTGTCGATGACACATCCATATTAAGTCGTGGTGAAGAATTGATCCTTTAATTGACTGTTCAATTCAATTGATATTTTTACACAGGTTCAAATGAAAGATAAACAACAGTCGATTATTGACGATCACGCGACACTTCAATTGGTTTCCCAGGTTGGTTGTCTGGCAACAAATGCAATAAGTCGATGACTCGTCCATTTTAACCCGAGGAGAAGAATCTATCCTTTGTAGATGTTCAATGGAGTCGATACTTTTACTTTTACACACAGTTTCAACGGTAGATGAATGATGATCGATTATTCAGGAAACACTTCCGTTAATTTTCCAGACATTTGTCTGACAACAAATGCAATGGCTGATCCATATCAACCTGTGGAGAATAATCGAGCCTTTGGGTATTCAACTGAATCGATATTTTTGAACAGGTTTAAACGGCGATAAACTAGTTGTACAACCGATTATTCACAATCGCGAGCTACATCGCTACATCTGCTAATTTTCCAGGTAATTATCTGGCACCAAATGCGATAAATCGATGACTACATATATCCCCATGAACCTGTGGAGAATAATCGATCCCTTGCGTATTCAACATAATATCTTTGAATAGGTTCAAACGGAGATAAACTACAACCGATCATTCACGATCACTAGCTACTTCTGCTAATTTTCCAGGCAATTATCTGGCACTAAATGCGATGTATCGATGACTCATCCATATATCAACTTGTGAAGAAGAATCCATCCTTCGAATATTCCATGGAATCGATATTTTTACGCAGATTCAAATAGAATATTAATAATCAATAATTAACGATCACGAGCTACTTCTACTAATTTACCAGGTGGCACCAAATGTAATATATCGATGGCTCATCCATATGAACCTGTGGAGAATAATCGATCCCTTGGGCATTCAACCGAGTCGATGTCTTTGAACAGGTTCAAACGGAGATAAAATACAACCAGTCATTCACGATCACGAGCTACTTCTGCTAATTTTCCAGGTAATGGGTCTGTTGCAAACTTTTGCTACAGCGCTATAGAGAATACAATCTCTTGTAAAATCGCGTGAAAAGTCCATCGGTAGCATCAGAAAGTCATAAAATGCGATAATAAACTCACAAGAGACGTTTAATGAAATCCGAGATGGAGGTAAAATATCGAGTAACCTGTATACATGCACCACGAACATCCAAGGATATAGCTAACATCACAATATCGATCACACCCAATCACAACGTAAATAAACACATAACCTCTGAAGCTGTGAGGTTGTCAACGTTGGCAATCCTTGGAGGTTCGTGGTGCATGCATACAGGTTGCTCGATATTTTACCGCCATCTTGGATTTCATTAAACGTCTCTTGTGAGTTTATTATCGCATTTCATGACTTTCTGATGCCACCAATGGACTTTTCGGGCGATTTTACCTATGATGAAACACTCTTTATCGTTGTAGCAAAAGTTTGCAACAGACCCATTGTCTGGCACCAAATGCGATACATCGATGACTCATCCATACATCAACTTGTGGAGAAAGAATCTATTCTTCGAATGTTTAATTGAATCGATATTTTTGCACAGGTTCAAATAAAATATAAATGCTCAATCATTAACGATCACTGTAGCTACTTCTGCTAATTTCCCAGGTAATTATCTGGCAACAGCGCCATTTGAGGCTCAGAGCCTCGGCCGGCGACGACGACGGCCTTAGCGACAGCAACCACGGACAGCGTGAGTAGAGGAGCGCGCGGAATGGTTAACTGGCAACTGGTAATAAGCGGGGTGAGGAATTGAGGATCTGAGACCGAAGACTCTGGAAAGGTGGCCTATACGCCGCGGCGGCGGGGGGGGGGGGGGTTCTCCCGTCTCCCCTTCTCCTCCCTCACACCCTCTCGTGAGTTTATTGTGCATTTTGTGCGCATGCAAAAAGACACGTATGCATATATACGTATATACAACATACGCATAGGACAAAACACAAAGCTAAAATAATATGAGAGCATTGAGCCAAGTGTGGCACAGCACAACTGCAATACAATTCCTTAATTCATTCCAATGTGTATACACGTATATCGGTATATGTATACTATATTATACACATACATACATAAGTCGGCTTCAGCACACAATTTGTAAGAAAATCGCGGCTGCGTGCAACAAAGACAAAGTTAGTCAACCCCTGTTCTACTCTTTCGCACTTTGAGACCGAGGGTTGCTTTGACTTGACTGACAAGCCACCAGCGGGGTACGGACAACGAAGGGGGGGGGGGGCTGCGTGGTCGGTGCTTACAGCTTATTCGAATCATGGGAATCTCCAACCCTCCTTTCCTCAGGCAGGATTCAGAACTCTCAGGAGCCGAGCCGCGAGTGGGCTCTCATTCTCTCAATCATCTTACAAAAATTATTATCCTCTTAATTTAGACCTTAATCCCCGACCACCCAACATGATGCACCTTTACCGGCTTTTGTTTAATGTGGTAATTTTAATTTAATCGACTCCGACCCACTACACTGCACGGCCTCCGCGCTAAAATGTTCATATGACCGTTGATTCTGCACACTATATAGCTGATTTAGGAAACTGCGCTCATCTCTATCTTTCCTCATTAGAACGCACGTGTTAGAAAAGGATAGGAGAGTGGGCGAAAATCTCGTGACTGCCCCTAATCTGTCTTTTTCAAATACACACGTTCTAATGGGAGCAGAAAGAGATGAACGATTTCCTGGATCCGCCAATGAGTCTGCATTATTAACAGCTTTGCTCTTGGGAATTGGGTGCGGCTCTCCTCCGGTTAAATCGTATCGATTTCACATAAAATTCATCATAATATGAAATAATGTGTTCTATTGAGCGGCGCACTTTGGTCTATGATCGATGAAAAAGTAGCGGAAGGAAAAAAATCAGAAATGAAATTTCACATCTTTTTATCATTTGCTAATCATTTAAGTTATAGATAGGACGCTATCTGTCACTCAGCAATAGTTAAAGAAATAATTTACTTCTCTATTGTAAGTTAACATCGAAATTTAATACTATTATAAAAATTGTATACATTTCTCTGTATAGAAAAGATTACAGAAAATAAACTATAATAAAAAAATAAAAAATTATCATTCATACATTTTCAAGCGAACAATTCTCATCACAGAAAACGCTTCTAAGAAGTAATTTAAACCTAACCCCGACACTATAAAGTTATAAAGTAAACCTAAAAGGTTGGAAAACCTTTTTTTGATTTAAATTTATTTTTGATGACTTTTTCCTGAGATTTTTGCTCACTTTTCGTCGATCTTGGACCATTGTTCGGCCACGGGCGGCCGACCGCTCCTGAAAAACGAATTACCGTTTTTCTTACATTTGACCCCTGTGATTATATAGAAGGAGGAGTCAATTGTAAATTATCAATTATTTTAACTTTAAATGGGTCAGGCTGCGAACTTATTTGCCTTGATATACTGTCTCATTCATTTGATTATAACTTACGAGTAATTCAACGGTAACAGGACAGGACTTTTCGTTAACGCCAGCTAATTTGTCAACTGTAAGCTCAATTTTATGTAAAAAATCCCAACGTGGGATAGTGTTAATTTTGGGAGGGGGGGGGGGGGGGGGGGGGGGTACTAAAGTCCGCCCGCCTGCCTTTGGATCTGTTGGAACAATAAGTGACAATACGTGCTGAGTGCGTGTCACGGATTATATACCAAGGAATTCGGTTCCGCTTCAGAGAAGAGTAGATTGGTGGAATTCAACTCACACCAAAAACTGTTGGGATACAGGGTGTCTCATACGATCAAGCCTAAGACACCAGGCTTTTATTCACGTAAATATGAAAAATTGAAATTTGATACCTGGGCGTCAAGGTGATTTAAAACAAAAAACAAAGCCAACAAAAAAAAAAACAAAACATTAAAATTATGATGCCGCTTTCTTTGAAAGCATCCTGGCTATTCTGGATAAATTCTAATTCTTTATAGGCAAGACTAATGCCTGGTATCGAAGTTTAAGGACCAAAATTTATACTTACTGTTATTTTTCTCGCGGACTTGAAATGTATATCGAATATCACTCATTGCCGGAAACGGCCCGTTCCTTCAATCCTTCGCTATTGCTACATGCTTACGGAGAAGGTTAAATTAGTCGAAATCGACACCTCAACAGTGCAGCACCCCCGGAGTTTTATTAATTAAAGGATTCAATTATATTTCACCCTTAAATGGATTTTTTAAAAAACAAATCACCGAGGGTGTTGAGGATGACGAGTCAATTTCACCTTATTTTGGCGAGTTATGCCCTATGGGCTTAAATTACATTAATCAATTTCAGCCAAAAACTGTTGACTTGTCGACGGTTGAACTAATTGGCCCTGGAATAACCTTAAAGTACACTCTAGACTTACGGTATGAAAGAAGAGGTCCAACATATTTTTAGCGACCCATACTCGATCAATTAACAATCAAGCTATTATCAATAAACATTGATGTGCAGATGAACGAACTGTTGCATGTTAAGTTGTTGTTTTTTCGTTAAACAGCTCCAGAGTTTCCTAATGACAGTTGGCGAGGCAAATTTTCACCAATTTAAGTCAATAAAATCCGTTTTTAAAGTGTTTCGGTCGAGTTCAGGTTTGAATTGAAGGGGAGAGTGGATTAAGGGGTTATGTGACACTTTTTAGATAGGAAATCGACTTTAAAGTTCAAATTATGGACGTTTTCGACATTTTAGCTGAACATCAACCGCAACAGCTTTGAAAGTAGGACATATCCTACATTTTTTGAACCAAGTTGGAAAATTTAAAGATAGATACCATCATAACTCCTTCGTCCACTGTGCTAACTCGATTATTTCCAAAATGTCACATAACCCCTTTATCAACTCTATCCTTCAATTTTAGTAGAATGAAATTGGTTCATAATGTAGTTTGAGCGCGTTCGAAGGCCTTTGAGCCCTGGGACACCCTGTATATTGCGGGCAGTGGCCGCGTTCCGATTATTTGACATTCGACTTACATGGGTACCTGCCTTTGTTTACCACTCACCCGGTTTCAAAACTCAACAGTATAAGAACTGAACCGAGTCAAAGGCAAAGACCGGACGATACGAGGCCGGAGAGCTCGCTCGCTAGCGGTAACTGCGAGATGGCGAGAACGATCCCTACCATTTACGATTACGAGACGAAACAAGAGAACGCGGGGCTTTGATTGAAAACGAAACAATCCCGAGTTGCTGAATGGTGACGGTGAGCCGTGAGTGCTCTAAGTGGTGAGTTTGCTGCTCGCACTCGCAGAGAAGCTCGGATTGTAGAGGTAGAGCAATGAGAGGGGCGGGGCGGGTGCAGCTAGCAGCGAAGGAGCAGAGACATAGACAAGGCGACGAGTACGGGAATTGGAAGGGATTTCCTCCCCTCTCCGCACCCTTCACGACCGTCCCGCATATGATTCCTGTGATCCCTACCCCTATTTTAAGATTTCATTGCCATCACGTGACCCTCATATTCTTTCTCTATTTTCTCTCTTTCTCTCACACTCTCACTCTCTCTCTCTCTCTCTCTCTCTCTCTCTCTCTCTCTCTCTCTCTCTCTCTCTCTCTCTCTTCTCTCTCTTCCTCTCTCTCTCTCACACATACACACACACTCTCTCTTCCTCTCTTCCTCTCTTCCTCTCTCTCTCTCTCTCTCTCTCTCTCTCTTTTCCTCTCCCTCTCTCCTTCCCTCTCTCTGGCCAACGCCTACGCCCCCGTCCTTGTGGGGTTTCTCCACGAGACCCCATGTTAATTTAAAAATAATGTAACCTAACAACGCTCTATTGCAATTAATAGAGGGGTCCATATATAGGCCTGTGCGATGTCTGCAGTTATGTGCATCAAAGCTCAATGATAAAAAAAAAATCGACGTTTTATCGGTGCATGAAACAAATTTTAACATAAGTCAGAAATGAGGAACCACTGAAAATCATGATACTATTTGCGTTTGAGATAGTTTTCAGCGGAAAAAATGACACTTACGTCTGTTATAAGTCGAAATATCGAATGATAACGTGTTTCGATGCATCGATTGACATCAACAACAGCATCGTATTCATTCGATAGCAGGAAGATGCATCGAACATAGCACAGGCATAGGTCCATACATTGAACGTAACGAGCTATGGGGATAGAGGGGGCAAATGGGCCATACATGTTATGTGTCCTATCTCAAAGTGAGGCAGCATTTGCGATCTGAATCTTATTTGTTTGTGTAAATGATCCGGTGGAAATCAGCTTTGAACGAAAGTGCAAGTGTTTTAGAGCGACTGACTGGACGGAGAATTCTAATACAACGATCCAGGTGAGGAAATTTTGCATATTTCTGTCATGTTCCAGTTTCTTTATCGTGAAAATCCTTCCAAAAGAAACAGTCATTTCGATGTCGCTATCCCAGAGGCGTCGCGTGCCACCTGGCAACAATGCTCCTCCTCCATTTAAACTCATTAAATAAATCGATTTTTCCTTGTGCAATGTGCACCCCCTAAATTCGACTAATTACATGAGTTTAAATGGGATAGAATGCAGTGTAGCCAAGTTGCACGCGACGCCACTGCTCTATCCAGATAGTCACTCTTGTCTTAATCTCGATCTTGAACACCTGCACTTTCGTTCATAACCAATTTCCTATGTATTTGCCCTTTTTTTGTTTTTTTGTTTGTTTTTTTTTGTGGTTTTTTCTTAAAAAGAGGTTCAAAAAAGTGAGGCAAGCAAACCGAGCCTGTGTGAAAAACGTCAATAAGAGATTTCGATCATGGCTGCCTCAACATAAAGTCCCACAAATTCTCTCTATCGCGATAGCTCGTTGAACCTAACCTAACCTTAAACACTAAACAGCCTTTAATTTGAGTTTTTTCCCTTGTGGGGTTGAGAAAAAGTACCGTACAAGTCCAAAAAAGACCACAATGTTGGTTTTGGGAGCAATATGGTCCCTACAAGGACGGTGTGTGCTCCCTCTCTCTTTCTTTAACTCTCTCTCTCTCACTCTCTCTCACTCCCTCTCACTCTCTCTCTCCCTCTCTCTTCGCGCTCGTCAGCGGCATCGTTACCACTATCAGGATCAGGGTTGTCTCTAAATCGGGAACAAGCGGGGTGTAGTCAGTGGCGCGTTGAGTGATTCAATATCTCTCTCTTTCCCCCTCTATTAAGGCATGTGCGTTGGATAAGGACAGATAAGGGGTAAGGGTATGAAACTCCCTCGGTTTGTCCTTCTTCACTTAATACGAGGGTATAAGGGTAAATGAGAGAGTTGAAAGAAATGTTGTGCGTACCACAATGTCCACTAAGAGTGTGAGGGGAGGGGGGGGTTTGGACCTCTCCTGCGATGGAAGTAATTGACTTTACAAAATTAAAATTGAGTGAGGATTACGAACCGTCGCAAAGTGAACATTTAAACGGGATTAAAGGCGAAGCCTTCCACAGGTTTCAATCCGATAGATAGCGCCACCGGGCAATTATGCTCTGATTGCCGCCTTTGTCGGGTAATTCGACTGTGATAACGGGTGTTTAAGTACTGTTTGTCTGTTTACGCCAACATTAAGTGCTGTAAGTGAGCCGCAAATTGCAGAAACCAAAATAATCCACGAAACTAAATTTTACAAAGTGTTCAAAAGCCATTTTTTTCTTTTTCCTTTTTTGCGGGGTTTTGGGTAGCTTCTTTTCTATAGTACGCAGAGGATAAGAGGAAGGGTTTTCTGTTTTTAAAAAAAAAAAAACCCGATTTCTTATTACATTTTTTGGGCTACTTTGATTTCTGCATTTAACGATTCAAGTAATCGGGACGTCGCGTCGCGTCGGCCTTTTAAGCTGAATTTAAAACTTTCCAGTAACATTTCTAGGTTTAAATTACTTTTTAAAGAGTTGACTGAGGTGAAAATTGGTATTGAAAGTTTAAAATGATTTAAAATATACTCTGTTCGGGATAAGAAGTCCGATAAAAGTTAAAAAGCATGGATTTTCTGTCAAAAGTGAGAAACTACATTGTCAGAACCACTAATGCATGATATCTGTGGAGCCGATTGAAAAAGTTAAAGTTTTTTGAGATTCTCAACTAATTAAATAGTAGGATATTATCCTAAATAGAATCTCGGAGTGTCATTTGTAGCGAAATTTGACTAATTTTGACGAGTTGTGACTCTGTAGAGCTGAAATTTCATTTATTTGATCATATCTCTCGCCGATCACAATTTGTTCCTGGCGTGAGGAAAATTCATAGTCGGTCAGTTCTCGGTATTTTCTGCTTCAAGAAAAAGGTCTGAAAAGCCGTTCTCTTCAACTAGCGCAGAGGTCAAAAATCGTGCACCGAGGAACCGCAACGTTGCAATATATTACACTTTTGCCTGAATTCCCACCTGGTTTCTTATTCCGAACAGAGTATAGTTAACTATTCCTACTTGACGACATTGGTATTGCATAGACACTAAATTGAAGGCGCTTCCCAAGATGTCCATTTGTTCCAGCAGCGTGTGAATACCTTTATTTTGTTTTGTGTGTTTACCGAATGTCCGAGTTACGAAGATAGCGGCACATAGTTGACTATCCCTACGTAACGACATTTGTATTACATAGACAGTAAATTGAAGGCTCTTCTCTTCTAGATGTCCCTTTGTTCCAGCGAGAGAATACCTTGATGGTCAAGGGACTCTAAACAAAACTTGCCTCCGACTTGAAACTTTTGATTTTAAAGCGTTCCTTTTTAGATTCATTTCCATTTTGTGACACGAGAAATAATGTTGAAAAAATTACAAAGATTATCGGTCTAGGTACGCCTGCACTTCTGTAACAAACTCTACTTCTACTATACTACTATAAAATAAATATACTTACAAAAAAATAAATAGACAAATTGACAAAGAAATGAATGAATGAAAAAGTAAATGAAAGCGTATGAGCTGGCAACATAAAATCGGGGCACACAGCCACTATGAGCCACAGACACACACACACACTCACTCAAACGCAGACACAGAGACAGAGACGGTCGGTCGGTCGAAGGAAGAGAAGGAAGAGAGCGACCTCCACTCGTGCTCTCTGCTCCATACTCTATACTCATTGTCAACAGCAACATCAACATCAATTTCAGCGTCAGCATTTATTCATTTCATCCTTAGCCTCCTCATCCTCATCCTCATCTTCATGCCTCATTCCTCATTCCTCATTCCTCATCCTCGGCAAGCTTCGTCCATTCCATCCCATTCCGTTCCATTCCAGGTGCTTGTGTAGTATCCGCATCTTATACCCCTTACCCATAGCCAGGATATTGTGTTTCTCTCTTAGCCTATTTAAACGTATGCGTTAGAAAAGGACAGAGCCTGGGGCTGAAGTCACGTGACAGCCCCTACTTTCATCCTTTTCTAACACGTGAGTTTAAATGGGGAAAGAGAGAGAAAGACAATATCCTTGCGTTCCGACCAGACGAAGGGAACACCAAAGACATAGCATTGGACTGTACCTATTACGTATTACGAGAGGTGCCGAAGAACTGAGGAGGCAGCCGGAGAATCCAAAATACCGGGATACCAGGACACAGTAGCGCACCGAGAGTTTCTTCATCTCTCTCTTTTCTCCATTAAGAAACGTATGTTAGACAAGGATGGACAAAGGGATAAAACCCCCTCCTTCTGTCCTTTTCCTCCTCATGCATTCAAATGGGAAATGAGAGAGATGAAAGAGATCCTGGTTGCGCCAGTGCCAGGACAGGATAACCGGGATACCGGGACTCCCCTCTGCCCTTTCCCCTCCAGACTCTGATCTTTTTGTAACACGTGCTCCTCCCCCACCACCCGATCGACCGGCACGGCGACCCCGACCCTCCCCCTCCCCCTCCGCCGACCTCTCATAACCACTAAAACCAGTACCCGCGCGCCGTGTTATGTTTAATCTTTGTAGATCCAATGATCTCCTGTTTTATATAAACAATTGGATTGTTTAAAAAATACCATTTCACAGCCTCACACGTAGGAGGGAAGCACTTCAGTTACTCTTAATCTACCGGGTGGGTAATAATTAATGAGGTATTCATAATTACTTACTTAATTCTTAACTCGGGGGTGGAGTTGTTTTTGCAATGAGGCTGTTGCACGCTTCTGATATTTAATGCGGACTTTTACTTTCTCACTCTGTATAACGAAGTTAGACATTGACAATTAAGTACTGTGATGGCGCAGATGCCTGTCTGTATTCTAGTCAGTGGCATGGCGTCGCGTGCAATTTGGCAACACTGCATTCTACCCATTTAAACTCATGTAAAAGGTCGAACTCAGGGGGTGCACAGTGCACGAGGAAAATTCGATATATTTAAGGAGTTTAAATGGAGGAGTCACATTGTTGCCAGATGACACGCGACGCCACTGATTCTAGTATAACTTTTGAGCCAATGGTGGATATATATTCAAATTTTGAAAAGAAGTTGCTTTTAATATTCCTCAGAGGAAAATTTATTGTTTTTTTTTTCCTAATTTTTAAATTTTAAGTTTTACCCAAGTAAGTTATGGAGGATAAAAGGTTTCCATTAAAGTCATTGAACAATGGGTTACATAGGGAAAAATTGGAATATTTCAAATCAGTATAGCTGTTTGAATTTTGATTAAAATTTGCAAAAACATTCTGCAACCAGCCTACTGTAAAATTAACTCCTTAAGTGAGGTCTGGAGGTCTCCGACAGAATATTATAAGGGGCGGGGGGGTCTTGGGGCCCCCAGATTAAGTTTGATGAGAGAAAGTGTTCGTGAGGTATTCCCAACAGTTTATGATTTATTGGAAGAGTGTTGCACTATTATAGTGTCCCTAAATGTAGAGAGTATTGTATTATGTATATGAGGGGTTTTGGACTTGCGGACTGGTAAGCTACCACCACTTATGATTTTACCGCAAGAATGAGACGACCTAGCTTCCCGAACCTCCCAAGTACCCTTCCAAGATACAGTTAAGGGGAGACAGCCAGGGTATGCTAACCCATGTAAAAGGTATCACACTTGGGTACACTTTTCTCCTTTCCTATTGCACCTAGAAAGCTGAGATTTTGCATGATTGTGTCTTAGTACCTTCTTAACAAAGTTAACTAACTCTTTTTTTCCCCCTTAATTTTTTGAAAACTTTGTGAATTTTTCTAATTTGGTAATAATTTTGGTCATATTTTAGGTGATATTTTGATTTTATAAATAATAGAGTTTAAACTTTTGCATTAAAAGTTAGTCAACATTGTAGATCTTTTTATGGTCTTCATTTTAAAAAAAATGAGCCTTCTAAGTATAATAGATCCTGAGAAAAGTGTACCGGAAGTTAAAAAAACACAATTTTGAAAAAGAAAAAAAAATGTGGAAATTTTTCGTTTCTTCACACATTATCTCAAATTTCTAAGCATTAAAGTAAGTAAATGATGTAATATAATATACCAAAATGCTCGCAAGAAGATGTAGAATAAGAAAAGACTAAAAAAAATAAAAAATCCATAAATTCGAATTTGACGGCTGTCTCCCCTTAAACATATAAGGAGCCCAGCGTTACTGATATACACCTATAATGGTGCATATTTATAGTGGTGTTTCTCCGTGAGAACGTAATAAACCCACTCCACTTTCAACTTATTTTGCTTTTGATGGTTGATCCTTATTTAAAATGCCGAGAAAATTACAATAAATTGTTACATTTCCATCGCTATCCGCTCTCGAGATTCATCTTCTGTTGGGAAAAGAAAGAATAGAAAGAAAGAAAGGGAGAAAGGGGGGGGGGGTACATTATGACGTAAATGTTGTTCAAGCATCGCGGCGTAACCCGTCTCATTGCACCACGGTTTTAGTAATGCTTCGCGCTCAAGCAACAATTAATTCATGTAGCAGTTTCACTGAATGCGTGCTGTATGCTGCAAAGAGATGGGGTATGCCATGCCACTTGACAAACACGTCGTTTTTTCCCCCAACAAGCTTTTACCATGGAGGGGCTTTCTGGAACTTAATTTTGAAGACGTGGAGGCAGCCGTGCTGTGGCGTAGCGTTCAATATGACAACATTGTATTGTTTCCATTGAAACTCATGAAAAATATAAATCGAACTATTGAGTGTTCGGTGAACACCTTCGCATTCGGCCCTTTACGAGGATTTAAATGGGCACAGTACAGCGTTGCCAAATTGCACGCTACGCCACTGCAGCCGTAACGGATAGTGACTATCTCTTTTAGACCTACATGTTTAGTGTGACGCCACGAAAAAAATTGGATCCAAACAAATGCTCCATCTCACTCGCTCTCGTGGGTTTTAACAGGATCCAAATTTTCAAATACAAGTTCGTGGCGCAGTAAACAACACGTTTTCTCAGATTTTATTAGACGTACCATCTGATTCTATGTACCATTAAAACGAAATCACGCTACAACAACATTTGTGAAACATGTAATTTACAATCAAAGTTATTTCGAAACGAAGATAGGTTAGGATGATTGAGTGTCATAGCGTTGATACACCCGTAAGAGATCGTGAGTAAGACAAGGAAAAACATAGAACATCTTTCGGTATAACTGTGATTGTAAATTCACTTGTGATCTTTCAGGAATTATGTCGGCGTGGAAAGATACTCTAACCTACGTGGAATCTACTGGTGCAACAAAAGTTGAGAAAAGTGGTTGTTGATACTAGCATGAATTTCCATTCGAAAATTTGGATATGATTTTTAAATCCACGAGAGTGAGCGGGATAGAGCATTTATTTGGATCCAATTTTGATCGTAGCATCATCACTAAACAGGTCTATTGATATTTTACACGGACCCGATGTTTGCATTTTATTTTATAACCTCAAAGTAAAAGTTTCCTGACCGATCCTTTCGAAAGAGGTTCGAAACGAAGATGTAAGTCTTATGTTGTGAATTTCGGGACACAGAAATCGATAATCCCACCTCTTTTCGTAAGTACTTACACTGGAAAACAAACCGCGAGTCAATCAAACTTTCAATCCAAAGTTACGGCAGATTGAAATTTAGGGGTAGTTGGGTTTTTCAGAGGGAACACCTAAATTTCAATTTCGAATTCCTCCTAATTCTTTGGGGGTTAGATATGGGTTGTACTTGTTTCACCGAAATTTCAAATTTGCCTTAGTTTGGCCTCGATAAAAGCTGCCCAGGTGGTCTGAAACACCCTGCATATTACGAGTAGTAATTACATTCAACGTTGATATGTTTATTGTTGAATGAAATGGCAGATCTGGAGTTGCCACGCATGTTAATTATTTTGACTCTGGTGTGCTCTTTGCTTGAAATCCGATCAAAATTTCGATACTCCCTTCATTTGAAAGTCGCGAAGCGACGTCTCTGAAAAGCAAACATAAAGAACAAAACAACAGCAACAAAAAACAAAGCAAACTACGATAAGGATAACAAAACAAACAAAAACAGGGCTGTAAATAAATAAATAAACTGAACAGCGTTTCCGTCTCCCTGAGAACGTGCGTGCGCCATGCCCCCCCCCCCCCCCCGACTCACGAGCCTTCACAACCCTTCACAAGTTCACAAGCCCCGTACTTACGGACTTACGATAGATAACGGGTTTCCCTTTCAGCGGATAAATGACTCAAATAACCACTGTGGAAACTTCTAAGAATGCAAGAGAACCGGAATTCTTGTGGAACCTACACAATAAAAAAACAAAATAGGAAATAAGCTTAATGTGGCTTACTGAATCTTAAAATCCTATAAATCAAAGATTCATCAATTTTACGGTTCTCTACGGTAGAACTTGCTTAAAGTAAATGCCTTACTGTTCATTCATCTCTGGTGTAGTTTTAGACGTATTCATGAAGCGATTCCTGTGACATTTTTTGGTGTTAGCGGAAAGTCCATGGAGTCAAGTCCATTGAGACCCATGGACCCTTGGGCCTCCTTTTACTACCGATTGTTGACCTCTAATTGAAGACTTTTCCAGAAGAACCCATAAAACAACATGTGCGCTCTTCAGCTAAAAACCTCCATTTGCTGACTATGCACAATTTTCAGGAAGAGCACACCCATTATTTTTATGGGACCTTCTCCCGGAAAATTTCATAATTGTCATTGGAATAACAAAATCGGGAGGGAAGTCGGGTCCAGTAAACCCTTTCGAACTGATTTTTCGGCTAAATTCGCCACGTGGACTGATTGATTAAGGCTGGTCACTGGTCAGCTCTTCACAGCTTTTACGCGGTCCGACGCACAGCTGATGCGATTGGAGAAATAACTTCGCTGCGTCAAGGAGACGATTGGAACCGATATACCAATTGTATCAAACAACAGAATCCGGCTCAAAGACAACACCACCCGGTGAAGAGCAAGGAAAGGAAAAGAGCCGAAATAAAAATAAAAAGGAGTCGAAACTCGAAACTCCGAAAGGGGAACATCTGTTTCTTAATTTCGTATAACTCGCGCGACTCGCCCCCAACTCTCGTGCGCCGGTGCACCACCCTGGGTCCAACAACCCCCCCCCCCCCCCCCCATATTACCCCGCTACTCGCCCCTTGCCACTTCGACGCTCCTTGAGGGGCTTCGAGGCCGCGCGCGAATGCGGTGAGTTTATTTGTGTATCCGACTGCAACTCACAAAATCCGGTCCAAAGTCTCAGTTCTCAGTCTTTATTGTCAGCCCTCTTTACCCCCTCCCGTCGGGACCATCCACCGCAACTCCATCACCTCGGCCCAGGGTTGTTCCTTGTTTGGGGTGGATTGGTGAATGCACGGGTTTGTAGATCGAGGAGTGTGTAGACTGTGGATAGAGTGTGAGTGTGAGGAGTGTAGAGTGAGTGTATTGTGTAGACAAGCATTCTTTCTCTATTCGGTCTCATTCTTCAATTTCTCCAGCCCAGTCTAAAGAGCAGCTAAAGACAGGAGGTCGCGTCGTAAGCGTGGTCGATCGGAAGATATCTATGCGACGTTGCCGCAATGCTGTTGTTTTCGCGGACATTCAAATAACATTCTATGATAGACTGATCATTTAAATGGATCTCAATCAAATCGGAAAATCGACCCCCGTTGAATAACATTGTTTTCTGATTTGGCCACAAAGACTACAGCACTATCCGACTGACCTAGTTGGACAAACCTTGAACTACGTTGAAGTCTGAAGACTCACCTTGAAAGGAAAAGATGCAACGTTGCACGATTACACCCCGCATGATTGGTCTGAGATTGAAACAAGTGGCGGCCATAAATCAGAAAGTAAACTCATCAATTAATCATTTACAAACTTTCAGGGCATAACCCAGTCGATTTTCATTTTTTTCCCAATTATTTTGTCATTTTTTGTTTTTTGTTTTTGTTTTTTTTAAGCTTAACACCTATTGTGTGTCTTTGGAGACGCCCGGCAAAAAATGAATCGCCCAGTTCGGTCCTAAAAACGTCGGACGTTTTTAGGACCAAACCAAGCGATTACTTTTTTTTCCGGGTGGTTAGATTTTTACTCTTTTTCAAACTTAGGATCAACTTTTCTCAGGTTCTATGATAGCTAGAGACCTTTGGTTTTTTTTTAAAAAAAAAATAAGTAGAATTTTACGTAGCATATGATTGCATACATGAATATGCCATGACTCTATTTAGTTACCATGTAAAATTAATTTGAACATGAGGAAAAACAAGAAAAAATGTTTTTTTTTTTTTTTTTTTTTTTTTTTTTTTAAAAAAAAAATTAAAATAAAATACTATGAGTTAGAATAATGTGAAATCAATGCATGGAATCATTCAGAATCCTATGCTGATCATTTTGAGCCTATGTGCAAGTCTCTGGCTATTCTTGATCATCAGAAAAACTGTTCCCTAAAAGATCCAATTTTTTTGTTTTTTGCGTTTTCAGTGGCAGGGTATGCAACCAGCCCACACGAAAATTTTAGGAAAAATGTCTGACCTAATTACTTTTGCTCAGTAAAATTTTTGGGTTCATTCGAATTCAATAGAGGGAGAAAATTTTTTGACTGGTATATGCTCTATAAGACCAATTTTGATCACAGAGAACACTTTTAAGGAAAAATATAATCCTAGAAATGCCATTGGAAAGTTTTTAATTAAGCTTGAAAGGTCGAAAACGATGATTTTCGACCATTTCTTGATCACTGATTTTGGTCACTTTTTATATCGATCTCAGACCATAGTGCATTGCCACGCTTCTTCATGATGGAACCGAATACCCCGAATGTACCCTTAAAATTAAAAAACCTTTTTTTCTTCTTTTTTTTCAAAAAACTAATTACTAGTTAATTAATAGCGTGTTTATTTTAAAGTATCTTGATGATTGCTGCCACCTGTCTACTAATTTTCGTAGTTTTTATTTATTTGCAAACTTCTTTTTTTTTGTCCATTCTTCAGTTCTCATTCCACCTTGCTCTTGACTTTTTCCTTATTTTGCTTTTGCTTCCGTTTTTTCTTTTGCTTTAGTTTTGTTAACATTTTGCAACATGCTGTTTTTATTAGTTTCCGCATTGTTTTTATTGCCTTTTATTGTTGTTAATTTTTTGCCTGTCAAGCCACTGATGACGATCTTTTAGATTGAAATGCCTCTAGCGACTTTTATGTAAGTCATTTTAATTTTAATACAAGATTGGTTACTATGAATTTAGTTTAATTTATCTCGTTTTTTCTTTCAGAAACCTTTGGTGCTGATTGTGAACTTTCGTTAAAATGTACCCGTATACCTACAATTAGGAGCTGCAATGGCTCATTTTCACTGTTATCATTTGACCTTGATCAAATTGGCGACTCGGCATGCCTCTCCTGTAAGAAAGGAATTTCGTAACGATCAACGCGATGCGATGTCGCGATCCAATTACAACAAAGGTGGTCACGGTGCGGTGCGGTGACGTCGCAAGGTGGGCAAAAACCACCAATTTCGCGGACAAAAATAATTTAATCCTTAAAATGGGTCTGTTGCGTACTTTTGCTACAGCAATATTGAACCTTAATTCCTACGTAAAAAGAGGCTCTTGCAAACTTTTGCTGTAGGGGATTGAGGAGTTGATTCTTGCATAAAAACCTGTAAAAATAAAAATGAGTATACACTAAAAATCACGAAATTCACTCTCAGAATTGGGCTTAGTGGCGGAGAGACCAACGAGCTATAACTTTAGAGTGTGGATTGGTCCACCTTGTGCCACACAGGGGTAGAAGGAATCCCGGGAAAAAGCGGAATTTGGAAGGCAGATTCCAAGGTTTGAGGTTAAATTTTGTAGGTCGTTTCCGGCGATGCCTGAGTTTGTTTACGAAACGACTGGAAACGACCTACAAAATTTAACCTCAAAATCGATTTTTACGGTATAAGATGTCGGCGCCCTCGGTGACAACAGTGAACCAGCGGAACGTTCCTTGATTTGCCACTCTAAAGTTATAGCTCGTTGGGAGAGACTCAGGTATCATGGGAGATTGAGAAGAAACGGGAAAAGCATTTTGGTAGACCCGGACCCTGAGGACTCACTTCTTTTTTTGGACCGGACCCCGAGGGCTCATTTTCTCTTGGACCCTGACCCGGACCCGGACCCGGACCCGGACCCGTTGTTCAAATGCTCGGGTCCAAAGCCCCGACCAGAAGGCTTAAGCGCAGGAACGTTTGAGTTGCCCTTGGGCTGCTCTCTGAAAAGGGCTGAAAAAGCAAATAAAAAGAAATCCGCCAACATAGTGTTATTTTAACAATGAATGTATAAATAGAAATAAGTTGTAAAATAATTCAGTGGGATTAGTCTCAAAATGCAGCTCATAAGTGTAAGTGTACAAATAATAATAATTAAAAAAAAAATCGAGCTATCCCCGCGCCCGCGCCTGCTCCGCTGCAACTAATTCGTGTGCATCACCCCATGCAATGAAACGTTTTTCGATCAATTTCGAGCTGTTGCAGACTTTCGGTGTCACAGAAGATGACCCATATGTATCAATTGTTTGTCTGGAGACTGATATCGATATCTTGCTTCGATTTTAATCCACGTAACTATATGGATACGCGAAGAATATATACATCGCTTATGTCTCGACTCGACTTTGTGTCCTAGAGGGTCGATTTAGCTGGTGCTAATAAGTTGAGAATTCATCGCCCGAGATGGGAGCTAGTGAGGATCGAATGATGGAGGGGGACGGTGGGGTTGGGAGGGGGAGGGGTTGGGTGGGGGAGGGGGTTATTATGGGATGGTACGGCGCACACTGCTTCAAAGCACTGATTTTCACGATGGGTACATGCTCATGAGGCTTGCGAAAGAAAGTATCCTTTATCGAAATGTTTACTCTTTCAAATCTGAACTCTTCTTAAATAATTTAGCGGTTTTCAAGTCTTTAAGAATCAGGTGAAATGCATCTTAAGTATGTCTAGAAGAATAGAAAATTGTATTGAAAATAACAGAGATGTGTACTGAAACAAGATTTAACTTCATTTTAGTCAATATGTTTTTCATTTATTATTTTTATTTTTAAAAACTATTTATTTGTACTTATATTGTATTTTTATTCTCTTTTTCATTTTCATGGTTATTTTTATTTTTATATATTTATGCATTTATTTATTTATCTATTATTAATAAAAAAGGATTTTACTATGAATCGTTGATATGATAAATCTAAAATTGTTTAGACTAGTAAGTAAGTAAGTCTGAAAGTATGTATAATTCTGTTGACTGTGAAAATTGTACAAAAAAAAACAAAAACAAACAAAAATCGTAAAAAACGTAACACGAACAATTTTCACCGGGGGACTTTCTTTTGCAGGTTACAGTATAATCAGTGGCGAGGCGTGAAATTTGGCAACAATGTAGTTTCTCCATTTAAATTCACCAAAAGAGTCGAATGCTTCAGACATCGGCGATGACCAGGCATTTCGACCTTTCTAATGTGTTTAGATGGGGAAAAAGGAACGTTGCCAAATCGCACGCCTCGCCACTGAGTGTAATATAGTAAATGGATTAAGAGTCTTCCTCAGATGATCAAATTGGATCATCAAAGAAGCTTCCGAGTGAGCATCTGGTTATTGATGTGCATCATCCCACTATTTGGTCTGACAAGGGGACGGTACGACATGTCCGCGGCCAATCAAAAAAATATCTACTGGAAAATGTGGCCTAGGTGATACCATTTGACGGCCAACAGTCCGTTTCTTCGAATGGGCCCTTTTAAAAGTGCAAAATTTGCGCATGCACATATACTCGTCACTTTCGCCTGAGGCAACAAGTGGCTCCGGAAGCTCCGGCGTCTGAGGCGAGGGTCGGTGGTGTGTGGAAGATCCTGGGTTCGAGCCCAAGACGCGGCCACATATTTATGCACCTGGGAATCTGGGATATTTCACAGTTTCTGTGTCTGCATTCTTCTCCCAGTAATATTCTGTACGTATCATGGCAAATTATATGCTTTCACCTGTAAAGTTTTACGAAATGCATGCCAACTTTAAAAAAGATGTATTTGTAGGTATACGACGTACGTTAAGAGGAATAAGGACAAGATTACATCAAAGTATAAAGAGATGATTTTAAAAAAAAAAAAAAAAAAAAAAAAAAAAAAAAAAAAATGATACCTATGTTATTTGTGAAGAGATATAGAAGAATAAAGCGCAAATAGGTAAGCCGATGAAGAGGAAAATAAATTATAAAAAATAAGGAGAAATAAAATGGATAAAAATATAATATAAAAATGAAAGATTGAAGAAAAAAAAAACATCAAATGATCACTTGAATCTGAAAATGGAAGTGTACGATTTGACTGCATTTAAAACAATCGATTCCAATGGGAACCAATTGCGCTCTGGAATTTCGACTGTATCACAGTGAATTGCATGTTTTTACCGGTAAACTTTTACGAAATGCATGCCTATGTTAAAAGTTTACCCAAAAATTCATAGATAGGGTTACGTTAAGAGGAGGAAAATATTATTAATTATTAATTAAAACGAATTTAATGACCAAAAACTATCAAAAACGGCAAAAAATCTACTTGAATCGCACATCAAGAACTCCGATAAAAGTTGGCAACCTAGTTACGTAACCTCAGGCTCAAACTCTCCGAGTCTGGTAAAGTAGTAATGATTTTCTGGATTTGTAATTGTGACGCGCCAGGGCCAAAGAACCCTTATATATCTTCACCGGAACCAAAATTGAGCTTTTGCTGTAGCCCGTAAAAAGGAGGTTATACGGGTTATTTTGTCACCAAAACACCCAAAAAGATGTAAAATTTACCAATTTACAAAGTCACACATTGAAAACATGGTAGGACCGTTTTCTTCATTCTGACATGCCTTTAAAAAAAAGCAAGTTAATACCACCTCTGAACACTTTTGTTTATCTAGAAATCACCAGAACTCACCGGTTATTGATGGAAAAAAGGGGCAATATTTTCAACTCGATTCGCAAAAAATCAGAAATGTTGTCCGGTGAGGACAAGTCAGAGACTCAGAGTGTGTCCTCAAATTCAACCTTTTGCGTGGGTTTTTAAATGGACGAAATGTAACGTTGCCGGATTGCTCATCGTGTAATGATACCCCGAAAATTCTATAAAATTGATCCACTGTGCTTCGCGCAAAGGATGAGGCTATGAGGGCGGTGACAAGTCGAAGTCGACCACTTTAATTACCATGACCATGCTCCGTTCTCGAGTCGGGACATCGCACCCTGGATATGAAAATATATTTCTCTGGACATGGAATCTTTTACTTTTTAGCTCAGGGGGTTCAATTCATCACTATAGCTTTTATTTCTATCGCTCAGTGACTTAATTCTATAGACTATAGAGTATAAACGTGGTTTCGCTTAACCCTTTCCCGGAAGTGGCACGCATGCACGGAAAAAAAAAGACTGGCAGAATTTTCCATCTGCATAGCTGATTTTGGAGTTTGCTATCAATTATGTATGGTAAATGCAACACGTGTACCTTGTGGTGAAATGTACCAACAGGTTATCTTAATTTACCACACGTCACATTACCTGTGACATTGCATTTACCATATGATGGTTGATGGTGAACTTTACCTTACTTACTTGATGCAGATTCCAAAATCAGCTGTGCAGATGGTAAATTTTACCAGTTTTTCCCCCCGTATGTGTACCATTTTATTTGACATGGGATTCAATGGAATTTAAACAGTCATTTTGCAAAAAATTGTGTGACCCATCAAAATTCTTGGAAAATTATCCTCTTTTGAACGGGTCTAAAAAAAAAAAAAAAAAAAATCTTAAAAAAGTCGAATCACAAAATGAGTGCATGAAAGGGTTAAAATGATTAAATTGCACTCTTGGCGGATACAGGAGGGGGGTCGATCGCCCCTCCTCCCGCGTTCTACCAAAAAAGGGCGAATAGGGGAGGAAAGAAGGGGGTAAGAAAGAGAAAGGAAAGCAAAACGGGGTCACCAGAGGGGTTAAAATCCCCCCCCCCCCCCCCGGTTCGTGAGGGCTGGATACTGGCCGTTACGACGGTTTGTTTCTGTTGAACTTTCTGAAAGAGACTCCTTCGACAGAAACATTCATGCATTCGGTAGCTTTAAACGTTTTAATGATGCAATCCTGGGCGGATCCAACAATGTGGCAACATTGCATTCTTCCCATTTGAATGTATGAGAAACTATCGATTCTTGAAGGGACCATGCGGCCCTTTTACTAATCGATTGTTTCTCGTACATTCAAATCGGAAGAACCCGCAGTTGCCTGATTACTGGATCCGCCTTTAGATTCAATTTCAAATGACGATTACTGGTGTCGGCGAAAAGTCCTCTGTTACTGTGTTACGTAAATGAAAAAATTGGAATATTTCAAATAAGTACAGCTGTTTGAATTTTGATTACAATTTGCTGCAATCAGCCTACTGTAAAATTAACCCCATTAAGGAGGAACGGGGGGTCTCCCCCAGAATGTTATAGGGGATGTGGACTGTGGGGGTCTCCGTCTGCCTCACAATATTAAAGAGGGCTGAGGGTCTCTCCCAGAGTAATGAAGGGGGTCTGGAGGGAGTCCCCCAGAATAATTTTGATGTGAAAAAGTGTTCGTTGGGTATTTCGAATCTAGGAAGTTTCGGCGCGGAAATTTCGGCGCCGGAAATCTCGGCGCAAAAATTTCGGCGCGGGGAAATCTCGGCGCCTGATTCTTTTTCAAGCGGTAAAGGTAAGTAAAGTCGAGTGTAGTTAGTACTTGGATTGATTATGGGGAGACCGTTTTTTTTTTCAAGCTGTAAAGTTAAGTAACGTCGAGAGTAGTTAGTACTTGGATCGATTATGGGGAGACCGTTATTTTTCTTCTTTTCTTCTTGCTAAAATTGTTGCTAATTTGAATATGATTTGGGGGGGGGGGGATTGGATCAACACTTCCGACTTCTGATGGCACTTACGACTTTATAAATTTTTGTACACCTCAAGTTTTTGAGATCTTACGCATCGTGCGCAACCTACGCATCGTGCGCAACCTACGCATCGTGCGCAACTTACGCATCGTGCGCAACTTACGCATCGTGCGCAACTTACGCATCGTGCGCAACTTACGCATCGTGCGCAACTTACGCATCGTGCGCAACTTACGCATCGTGCGCAACTTACGCATCGTGCGCAACTTACGCATCGTGCGCAATTTACGCCTCGTGCGTAACTTACGCATCGTGCGCAACTTACGCATCGTGCGCAACTTACGCATCGTGCGCAATTTACGCCTCGTGCGTAACTTACGCATCGTGCGCAACTTACGCATCGTGCGCAACTTACGCATCGTGCGCAACTTACGCATCGTTAGTAACTTACGCATCGTTAGTCTCTTACGCATCGTGCGCAGTTTACGCATCTCGCGCAACTTACGCATCTCGCGCAACTTACGCATCTCGCGCAACTTACGCATCTCGCGCAATTTACGCATCGTTCGAAACCTACGCAACTTACGCATCGTGCGCACGATGCGCAATACCTACTAATTTTCGTTTTAAAGAACAACACTTCTCAAACGTACTCATTTAAAAATCGATGACTCTCACCTGATATATCGTTTGTAATAGACGTGTATGAATTGAAACTTGTCTTTGAAAGCCGACTTGTAATACGCAAACACGGTACACTGACGAACTTTCTAAAACAAATTACTGGATGTAAATTAACACATTGAAGAAAAAAAACGGTCTCCCCATAATCGATCCAAGTACTAACTACGCTTGACGTTACTTAACTTTACAGCTTGAAAAAAACGGTCTCCCCATAATCAATCCAAGTACTAACTACACTCGACGTTACTTAACTTTACCGCTTGAAAAAAAATCGGGCGCCGAGATTTCCGTGCGCCGAGATCTCCCCGCGCCGAGATTTCCGGCGCCGAAATTTTCGCGCCGAAACTTCCGGACACCCTCGATATGTATACAGTTTATTCTTTGGTTGTAGTTTAAAATTCCGAAAACGCGACTTTCCCCCCAAGCGACTATTTATAGTGGCGCTATCCCATTGAATATTATTGAAATCTGGACAAATTTCGCCTGGAATCACATTAAGTGTTCATACTCATTTCTAATCTAAGCTTCTCAAATACGTACTTCTCAAAAGACAAAAAAAAATCTTGAGAATTATTGGAAAGAAGGGTAGAATGGAATCATGCAATACTCTGTTCCCTGAGTTTAAAATTATGACGGTTTTTTCATTATACATCTTTACTACAATAAAACAACCAACTTTACTAGGATTCATTTATCAAGGGATGGTCAAAGAAAGTAAAGAGAAGTCAAAAACCAGGAAAATTTTCCTAAAAACCAATGTCCCCATAAGGTATGTAAAAAAAACGACATAAGAGAAACAGGCATTAAATTCTTTAACAAACTCCCTGAAGGCCTAAAAATAGCATTATTAGACTCAGGAAACAGAGTCTTCTTGGAAAATCTCAAGCAGTTTTTCATCGAACATGCATTTTACCACGTCAAGGAATATTTTGAATCTTAAAACTTGCAATATATGTTATCCTTAATTAATCTATTTACTATGATCATGTTAACTCTTTGTTTTTATTGTATTGCGTAATATTTACTTTATTTCTGGAATGACTTGTACCAAGCCTTTTCTAAGGCTAAACTGTACCAAATAAATAAAATAAAAAAAAATAAATAAATAAGCTTGTACTCATATGACGACGCGACGCGACGTCCAGAAACTTCTACGCTTCTGCCCATTGTGCATTGTGCGGTCTGCGGACGGATTTGCAAGACGGGCATGGCATTGCATGGCATCGGCATCTCGAATCTCGATACCGGGTTTGAATGTGTTTGCGCGTATATGCGAATGCGCACCACACTCACATACTCATAGGGTCATGTATCTTTCTCTCTCTTTCCCTCGTTTAAACGCATGGGTTAGATAAGGTTGGAGATATTGGCCCGTCACGTGACTACTGCCCCTCTTTATGTCCTTTTCTAAGGAACATGCACTCAAATGGGCAAAGAGAGAGAGAGACAAATTTCTGGCTACGCTCATGCTCACCAGATACAGATACATGGGACCAACCATGGATATGGTTGTAGGTAACCTAGTAGCCGCTCTTTATCGCGAATACCACCACGGCTGCATCATCGTGTATTGCATGCTGCATACAGATACGGCGGGCGCGGCGGCGCACACTGGAGCGAGTCTATAAGTGAGGCTATGGACATGGCGTGGAAACTTTAAATGCCTATATCTTTCTCAATACGCATTATAGAAGTTTGAAAGTAGTTTCATTGATTTCATCGTAAAATTTTCTTCAAGAATCACCCTTTACACTTTGTTTTTTGCCCGTAAAAACATTCAAATTTGCATTTTTATGATAAATTCCTTGTTCGACTCTTCCCATATTGACTCGCTCTACTTACTGTGCGGCGCGGAAAGCCAGTTGCAGACCCTGGCGGGCACTGGTAGTTGATGGATATTCATATGAAGTGTAGTATAATGGGGCTTTTGCAAACTTTTGCAAAATATGATTGAAGAGTTGATTCTTACATTAAAACCTGTTAAAATGACGAAGAGTACACTGAAAAATCACAAAATTCCCTCTCAGAATCAGAGTTAATGGAGGACCCACGGAGGTGGGTAAGTTCAAATAACTTTTAACTTTTTTATGTAATTTGTCATTACCGTAGATCATTGAGCAAGGCAAAAATATCAGGAAAATAAAGGTTTTGACCAGATTCTTTCCTGATAAACAATAATTTATATCAAATTGACGATGGATCGATGATAAATCTAAAGAACTACCGGAAAAATTATGTTTTTTTACAAGTTTTAATGCTTTTCAAAGGGTCTACGGTAATGACAAAAAAAAAAAAAAAAAAAAAAAAAACAAGTTTTTGTCATTACCGTAGACCCAGTAAAACTCATTAAAACTTGTAAAAAGACATAATTTTTCCGGTAGTTCTTTAGATTTATCATCGATCCATCATCAATTTGATATAAATTATTGTTTATCAGGAAAGAATTCTGGTCAAAACCTTTATTTTCCTGATATTTTTGCCTTGCTCAATGATCTACGGTAATGACAAATTACATAAAAAAGTTAAAAGTTATTTGAACTTACCCAGGTATCATGGGAGATTCCTATCTCATTTTCGAGACTATCTCTGTGTTTCTGAAGAGAAAGTGACAAATTAGACAGACATCTCCTCATGATACCAGCGTAGCTATAGCTTCGCGCCATTACGATCTTTTCGTTACACAGTGGCGAAGTGTGATATTTAGCAAAAAGGAATTTTGTCCATTTGTACCCATAGGAATGGTCGAATCCGATGGTCAGCGGCGATTCCTAGACAGTTCGATAAGTTTCATGGGTTTTGATGAGCGAAATGCAGCGTTGCCAGATTGCTCGCTTCGCCACTGCCGTTACAGCTATTTTCTGCGTTTATTACTAAATTTTAGACCTTTTCAGTAAATTCTTTTCGTAAGTTTCGCTGGTTTTCACATCATACTCAACTATATTCATTTGCTCACAGCGAATTTGTTGGAGTAAAGTAAGCAAAAGATTTATCTTCGTCTTTTACAATATTTGTTCAAAGTGTTTTTTGAAAACAGTGTGATGACCTCCATTCCTACTTCCTCGCTCCTCTCTGTGTTATCTCTTCTCAACCGATGGAACCATCGGTGAATTGAAAAATGCCATTCATTCTTCGCAAAACGGCAGTTCTGAATAAAATCCACCGGCAAGCCCCTCTTCATCTTATGATGTCTGTACTTATCGCCGTTGATGTCCACAAAATCACGGTCTCCCCCCCCCCCTTCTTTCCAGAGCTGCCGTTTTTGCGTATAATTAATAGCATTTTTCAATTCACCGATGATTCCACCGGTTGAGGAAAGATTACACAGTTCAGTTCAATGTACGAATGAAATGCAAGAAAATGCTCAAATCTGTAACCTCCTCTCAACTGGTGCTGGAGTCTTCGATGACTTTAAAAGACTTGAGGATATTTTAATTAATTAACGGAGTATCAACCGATTTAGAAAAGATTACACATCAGAGTATTTTCGTGCATTTCAGTCATACACAAAACTGAACTGTGTAATCTTTTCTCAACAGATGGACTCCTCGGTGAATTGAAAAATGTCATTAAACGGCAGCTCTGCTTCTTTCCGCCTTTTGCTCTTTTCAAGGCCCTCAGGAGAAAAAGTTAGTCTATTACAAAGTGTGAACGCGTTTTTAGGAGTTTTAGTTTAGTCCTTAGCTCGGAGAAATTTTGAATTGAAATAGGACCCCTCATTAAATTTAAGCTGGAGCATGAACGAAATAATTTAGGTTTTATTTGTTTTCAAAAAGAAGGGACAAAGAGACAGAATGAAGGATGAGATGAAATTTGAATAAAAAACGCATTTATTCATCATGCGTCACTGGAGTTTTTTTATTTGTCAAATCACACTCTGTAGATTTCTTTCCACTCTTCGAGCGGGAACTTTTCTACACCTCGTTTGACTTTCACATTTCGAGGAATTTTTTTCACACTTTGCGGTTGTAGTCACTTTTTGTGAAAATGTAAGTGTAATATGGAGATAAATGAAAGTACGTTGGGGGAAAAAGAGCAAAACAAAAAAATAATAAACAATACGATTTCCTAAACGATTGAAAAAGGTCCCCTTTTTTTGAAAATCTCTCTCTCTCTCTCTCTCTCTCTCTCTCTCTCTCTCTCTCCTCTCTCTCTCTCTCTCTCTCTCTCTCTCTCTCTCTCTCTCCCTCTCTCTCTCCCTCTCTTTCTCTCCCTCCTTCCCAGCCCATTTCAACACATGTGTTAGATGAGAATAAACATTGAGGCTGAAGTCACGCGACAGCCCTGAGCCCACAGTGAAGCGAAACATGAAATTTTACGGATAAACATTAAAATTTTGAATAGTAAATCGCAAGATAACTTGCGCATGTGTAAAACCATTCATTCTGGATCTTGAAATGAGTCAAATAACATAAACTCTGCACAAAATTTTAACGCTGATATATTTTCAAAGCAAAAAAAAAAAAAACAAAAAAAAAAAAAAACAAAACAAAAAAAAAAAACAACAACAACAACAACTTTCCATCTTGGAAAAAAATCCATGTTTTAATTCAGTGGGTATAGCCTCTCCCTCCATTCCTTTCCTAACACACTTGTTCTAATGGGTGGAGAGAGAGAGGGAGAGAGAGAGAGAGAGAGAGGAGAGAGAGAGAGGGGGGAGAGAGAGGGAGAGAGAGAGAGAGAGGAGAGAGAGAGAGAGAGGGAGAGAGAGAGAGCTAGAGAGAGACAGAAAGAAAGAGAGAGAGAGACAGAGAGGGATAGAGAGGGACAGAGAGGGAGAGGGGGAGGGGACAAATTACTGGCTACTAATTAAAGCTCTGCATGGAGTTTCGTTTCTCGATGAGCGGAAAAAAAATTGTGTTTGTTTGACTCCACTGTGATTCGGGGCCATCGCGCATCGCGGCGGTCGGCCGGCCGCGCGCCGCGAAGAGCTGAGCTGCAATGATTTGTTGCGGAGCTTATAAGAAGGAAAATAGTCACAGTTCTGTTACTTACCGAGATGAGTTGAGTTGAGTTGAGACAGAGACTCGGGATCGTGAAAAATGCATAACATCCCGAGCAGATAGAGCCGCTCTGAGCTGCTCTGATGACTGCTCTGAGCTGCTCTGACTGCTCTGATCTGCTCTGAGCTCTCCTACTGCTCAATGCAAAAAGGTACCAAGATCAACTCTGATGGAAAACAATGATGCCATCGTTCGCCGATTAATTATTATATATTCAATTTGTTGTTTGTTCGTTATTTTATTGTGTTTGTTGTGTTTTTTACGTTGTTTTTGTTAGAAAAATAGATAGAAAAGAGGCATAATGGGGCGCTATAACAAACTCTTGCTGATTGAAGAGTTGGTCCTTGTGTAATTACAGTGTTAAAACCTGTCAAGATGACGAAGAGTACACTAAAAAATTACAAAATTCACTCTCAGAATGGGGCTTAGGAGCGGAGCTACAGTGGCGTACCGGAGGCCCCCGGGCCCCGCTACCCCCGCAGCGTGGGTGGGCTCCGCAGGGGCTTTCACTTAGGGCCCCATGATTACATCTGACTCATGTATTAAACAAAACATGACATTTGAAAGAATAAAGATAAAGATGGAGGAGAAAATAAATCAGTGTAATCTAAAAGTGAAAAGAGCTGGTTTGTGCCTCCGTTAGATGTGGTGAATTGGCCACGCATTTTCCGTGGTATCAAATGAATATTGAAAAGCCGTCAGAAAAAGAAATTTAGCTGTTCTCTTTCTTGGGAAAGAAACGAAATTTTAAAGCGTTAACTGCGTGAAAAAACGTCTCGAGAACACTTAATTTTCAAAAAATTTCAAGGATTGACTCCTGAGCCCCCTCTAGATGGTTGGGGGGGGGGCGGTTACGTCTACATAGACACTCCATTCACTGTGTAAAAATGTAGGGCCTTCGACTGAAAGTTCGCGGAGGGCCCCCAAAGTTTCCGGTGCGCCATACTGCGGAGCTATTCAGATATTATCGGAGATTCCTATCCAATTTGAAACATATCTCTGTTTCCGTAAAGAAAGTGACTCATGAAAATTGTGATACCTGCGTATAGCACCGCCATGCCATTACGTTTTAGCCGTTTTAGCTGTTTACTGATTTTACGACAGAACTTTGTACAAATTACCCTAACAAGTACTGAATTGTTGATTTAACCAATCGGATTGTAAAATCAACAAAATGGTTTTAGTCAAATCAACGAATGATTTTGTACTCACCATTTTTAACAAATAGACTCTTAAATTACTTAAATTTTTTTCTCCGTAATGTTTCAGCTTTTTGCAGCAAATGCGTATTATTTCAACTAATGAAATATTGTATTTCGGATATTGGTTTGTTGGGGTATGTTTTTTTCTTGTTCTTTTCTTTGCTTTGTTTTCTGAAGAAAAATTCATTTTATGTTATAAATATTTGTTTAGTATGGTAATTAAGAGTAAAGGGGAACCCGACCCCCCCCCCAGCCTCATCCTCCATCTCCGTGGTCCAAACTTAATTTGGTACCCGAAAAAAATCAATCATTTATTCATTCATTCATCTTTTATTCATCCATTCACTCATTCATAAATTCATGAATTCTGCTCTCTTAGCGACCATCATGCTTAGCATAACGATCAATTTTTGGCCGAAATGCTGAGGCCGGATTTTCCATAAGGCCGTAAGTTCGGGTTTAGGCCCATTACGCAAAATATTGAGGCAAGCACTTTCAACACACACAGCATTGACATTTTACAGGACTGCTACATGAAGAAAACGTTTACTTGAGAAGAAGTTATTTAAGCTATGAATTTTATATTTTCTTCAAAATCCGATTCTATTTTTGCAATAGCAGAAGAGCTAGGTCAAGAGAGACTCTTTGAATTGTTTCATGAATATGCTAAAAAGGCCCGCAAGTCAATTTCAACATGAACTCTACATATAATCATAAATGCTCTCACACAAGGAAGGTGGAGCCCAAACGGCTTTTCCTATTTCATAATCGATTTCTTTCGAGTTGTATTTAACCTTTTCGTAACCAAACCTGTGTATTTAAGAATAAAGAGTAACCAAAGATCAATTGCTTATTTTTGTGAATATCAAGATCCCGTCCTCCCCCTTCCCAAATGTTTTCCTTATCTTTAAGATGGTGATACAGAGGTTGGTACAAGTAGGTGTCGTAGGTTCCGCCGCCGCGCCCGGTCTGTAAACTGTAGTCTGGGCACTCTATGGACACAGAGAAAAATTTCCTGTTGCCGCAACCGGACGTCTTGTTAATACTTACTTAACGAGAATCCCTATAAGTTTGACAAGAAATTAGAGTCATTTCAACAGGAATTTCGGCCACGTGATAGGAATATTCCTGTCGAAATAACATGGATTCCAGTTGAAATAACAGTTTTTTTGTTGAAACAGCAGGAATTCCGGTCAAGAAAGTATTAAGAAGACGTCCCGTTGAATTAAACGAATTAAACGGGAAATTTTTCACAGAGGGAAAGCCTTTCCAGTAAAAATAAATATATTTTGAAACGACTTAAAAATGCATTTGCAGAATACATGATGTCAATGATGTCATCAACATGCAAATAAAACTATGTGGGGGGGACGTCATGTAATTTTCAAATTTTAGTAGGAGGCCCTTGTGCTTGTGCGAACATGTGTGTAACCGCATGATTGCTTTCACGGAGACTGATTTGAAGAATAAACCAGTGCTGTCAATCTGTTAAATAAAATTTCCTCTGAATCTCAGTAGTAGAACTTATAACTTGAAAGTGCCGACGGTCTTGGTCTTACTCATAAGCGCGGTTTGTGTCTATGTGATGGCTCTATGAATCTGTGTGGAACTAGTGGCGTCGCGTGCTATCTGGCAACGCTGCATATCACCCATCCGAGCCCACGTAAAATATCGATTCGAGGGAGTGCACGGTGCACCCTCATAATTTTGACGTTTGTTACTCTTTCAGGAGAGAAGGGACACATGTTGTCTCACTATATCTAACATGTGATTAAATGGAATTTAAATGAACATTTTTCAATAAGTTGAGAGACCCATCAAGGCAGTGGCAAAGAGCGCTATCTAGTATATCTGGAGTGCTTATCTGGCAACGCGACATTTTATCCATTTGATCCCATTAAAATAGTCGATTTCTAAATTAATAACCGATTCTTAGATAGTTCGATATTTTTCATGGGTTTTCATGAGCCAAATGCAAGGTTTGCCAGATTCCACTGAAACTAAACCAAATAAACCAAAACCAATAAACCAAATAAACCAATAGTATAATTATACCAGTTAAAAAAAGAGTATAAAAAAGATAAATAACAAAGGCCTCAGTACTTAAGAAAATCTAAGAGATGCTATAGTAAAATGAGTAGTGTAATGCAGTAAATAATTTAAGACAAAAATATTAATTTTGGGAAGTCAAAGTTAGTGGAATATTGCCCTCCTTTGAAAGGTTTTATAAAATCTCAAGAAATTGATCCCAAAATGCTCGCAGGGAAGGGATTCAATGGGTTTAAATGGACGAAATGCAACATTGCAGGCGCGCTCGTGAGACTTAAATGCACCGTCGGTCAGTAAAGGGTTAAGCATAGTAATCAAGTATGCTGATTTAAATGAGACTAATGTTATTTGATGAACAACAATTAACTTTATCTCAAAGCGTTAATTTCATTGAAAGCTGTGCGCCCTCATACATATAATTACCACTTACATCCATCTCGGTATAACTTTTTAAAAGTAATCGAGTCCTATTGGCTCAACCCTGATTTCTAATGTGTGACATGGCATCTTGTTCTACAGTTGACGTCGGCCCTTTTTGCACGAATCGATTAATTTATTCATCAAAATTCAATGTTTTGATCAATTTCCAGCTAAGCCGTTGCACACTGTTCCATAAAGTAAGTACCTACCTACTGCTTAATTTTAGCTGAATTTCCAACGAATTATACAATAGTGAGACTGATACATGATATATCCCCATAAAGTAAAGCATGGGCGATCTGATTCTGGTTTGTTTGCCTCTTTTTTTTTTTTTTTTTTTTTTTTTTTTTTTTTTTTTTAACCTTAAATCAATAATTGTTATTAATATAGTGGAAATTGGTTTTAAACAAAAGAGTAAGTGTTCTAGAGTGGCTATCTGGACACAGATTTCAATATAACTATCTAGGTGAGAAATGTTGGCTTATTTTTCGTCATATATATATGTCAGTTTCTTTATCGCGCGAATCCTTTCAGAATAAACAGTTATAGCGAGTTCTGTTAACACTTGCACTTTCGTTTAAAACCAATTTCAAGTGGACTTGTAGCATTTTTCTTCTCAAGGTTAACCAAAAGGAGGCAAACAAACCGAGCCCGTGTAAAATGTCCAAAAGAGATTTCCAATTTCCATCATGGCTGCCTCCTTGACTAGAGGCGTAAATGTATCCATTTAAAGCCACGAAAAAGGTCGAATGCGAAGGTGTTCACCGAACACCCTATTGTTCGATCCTTTTAATGGGTTTAAATGGACACATTATAAAACGTTGGCAGATTGCACGCTACGCCACTGTCCTTGACGTTCCAAAATCACTTCCCATATAAATCCGATCAGTTGCTATAGCTCGTTGTTAATTTCACATTTTGAAAGAAAAAGGGCTTGAAATCAATTTGTAGTGGCACGAAAAACGAAAAGAGGAATTTTAGGAACTGCAGACATTTGCTAACAAGCTTTCCTTATGGATAAGACGTATGCTAACAGATTCTCTTTATGGATAATTAAGAAAAAGTGTGACAAATTATCCTGAAACCTCCTGAAATTACTTGTTAAGTTTTAAGAGTTAGGTATTTGAGTCGAACAATCCGAATTTTTTATCAGTTTTCCTCCAGCTTCCACAACTTTCTTAGTTTTCACCTAGATCGTAAATTTTTGGTTAGGTGCAGAATTTCAGTTTTCCGAAGTAAAGTTGAGTGAACATGAAAAATATAGACGAAATTTGGATTTAGAGTGCTAAATTTCACGATATATTAAGCAAAATTTCAGTTTACTCAGTCAAAAGATTAAAATTTATCGAAGAATAATGAGTGTGGTTTATAGTGAAATTTCGTTAGCAATTGTCTGCAGAACCGTTCGCTTCAAAAAGAGATGGCGCAGATCGCCAACTTGAGCAGAGTTGCTTGTACTCTGGTCTCTTGAGACCGAATTTCATCAAGGATCTCTAAATTAAACTGACGAGGAAAGGCTGCGAACGGCGGCACCAGTTACAATTAAAACCGGTCTTTTATTCATCATAACCGGTGTGGATCCAAACTCAAAAGCGATCAAAGAATGATTCAATTAACATCAGAGGCGGCTCGTAAAATGTTCGACTGTTGTCTATCTCGAATTGTCGTCTTTTTTTATCCGTTCGCAGTTGGCAGAATTTTACATGGAGTCTTATGGACTACCGTCACTGTCACTAGCGGATCCAAGAGATTGTCTTTCTTTCTCTCTTTGCCCATTTGAACGTATGTGTTAGAAAAGGAAAGAAGAGGGGGCGAAAGTGTCTGTTCCTTTCTAACACACGCTCTCTGATAGGAAGAGAGAAAGAAAGGCATATCTTGGATCCGCTAGTGACTTATGGACGGTTGTGGACAAGGGAAAAAAATTATTTGGGTTGTCGGAATCGCTCATAGTAAGTATGGTTTGCATCGTAAATCGATTCTTGTACCGAAATGCGATATTGCATTTTTCGGTTTTTTCAGCCTTATTTTTGAAGTTATTGACGAGATATTTTGTAGAAACGTTCTTCAGATGATAATCTATAGTAACTGACACTCCGTTTACTGAAATATAAACTACTTCCGGCCTATAATTCAATGGCGGCTTGTGCAATGTGGCAACAACGTATTCTCTCCATTCAAACCCATGTAAAACAATCGATCTTCAGGAGGTACAATTGCATCTCCAAGATATCAATACTTTTGAATAGTTTTAAATGACAAATAAGCATGGTTGCCAAGTTGCACGAGCCGCCACTGCTATAATTTGACATTAATCAAACGGTAGCGCTCGAGGTGGCAGACATCGACACTAAACGCTGAAGATTCACCATCATGCTCGATTCTATAAGGTTTTAATTTGTCAAAACACCGCAACGTTGTCAAATTTCACGCTGTGCCACTGCGACCATTCCAACTCCTAAATCCTCCATTGTCCTGCGATCAATTTTCTCCATTAGCAGCTCTCATTATACTCATTCGCAATCATATGAATATATTATGGTAATGAATGCTCGGGACCCTCCCTATCACCCCTACCCCCTCCCCCTCCCCCTCCCATTACCCCTCCTCCAGCCTCGCCGCCATTTAGTTGGTTTGCTTCTCCAGTTCTCGCGACAAGTTGTCTGATGATTGTGGTCGTTTATTGTACAGTCATGTTTTGTCAGGTATTTTAACGATCAACCACAAAGCAAAAGGTTAAAAAAAAAAAAAAAAAAAAAAAAAAAAAAAATTGCTTGGAGAAACATACAAGTTGAAAGAGTATGTGCATAATATGTGTAGCGATTAGAAAAACGTTGAAAAAATTAGATAATTATTAAACAAGCAAAATCAATTCCCGTGAGTAATCCACCATGCTCAGTCTCCAAACTAGTGGCGGCTCGTGCTATGAGTCTGTCGCAAACATTTGCTGTAAAGCAATAGACGGTTCTAGTGCGAAATCAACGGTTAGCAATCAATCACAACAAAGCACTCATCGGTCGCAATCGGTTGAGACTAAACTCGCGTATCGTTCCAAACTATCTCACTCACTTTCCCGTGACCCCCTCGTACACCCATCTCTTTCTAGTTTCAAAATTCGCATTTGTCATCGCCGCCATCTTGAATTTTGCTGTAAGCAGGTACCCTAACCCCCAAATTTACATTTAACATGGGTCTCGCCGCTCGCGGTTTTGCCTTTCGCGGGGTTTCCGCGGAACCGAACCCCCGCGAAAGACGAGGGATCACTGTACTTTAAATAGGCTCCTACACTTCTTGAAGCACTTGATGCTATAGATCGAGAGAACACTCTCATTTCCGCAAAGTGTCTCCGATTTTCCCCCCTCCTCCGCTCCGACTTCCACATTTTTCCTGCCTTCGAGAAACTGCAGCGAAATGAGAGCGCAAAAAGTACATACATAGTGGAGAGAAACGTGAAAAGGGACATGCGGTGACACGGAGGAATATAGGAGGGAAGTTTTAAACACTCTCAGCCTGAAAACTTCCAAATTTGGAACTAATCCATTAATGATCCCTTTTCAATTCCTCTCTCCTCGCTCCTCAGCTTTTACAACCCTCCCCCTCCCCGGTCCCCCGTCACCTCTCCCTCTAACCATCCCTCCCCCTCCCTCCCCCTCCCTCCCCCTCCATCCCCCCTTCCCTCCCCCGCATTTATCTCCATTGCGCTCCGCACCGGCTTCAGTAGCAATCTCTCTACCTTTCGCGCTCACTATAGCATGTCCCCCACCTTCCCCCTCCCCCGCCTTCCCCCTCCACCACCAACATCACCCTGTCGCGGCCCTCCCCCTCGATGTTTATCATCCTCGTTCAATTTCCCCCGACCGACTTTCCCCAACCCCCTTCGTTTCTCAGCCTCTTTTCGCGACCTGGAGTGTGTAAATCTGTCCTTTTCTCCTTGCGTTTGTTGGTAGGATAAATAAACTTTCCCGAGACTCGCAAACTCACAAGGAAGGGAAGGAGAAAGGGAGGGACGGAGGGAGGGAGGGAGGGAGGGAGGGAGGGAGGGAGGGAGGGAAGAAGGGAGGGAGGCACCATGCGAAAAGGCGCGTTTAGTTTCTAATTTGCCGGCTTTAGCTTCGCAAAGTCGGAGGGGTTAGACTGCTCGCCTGAAGCAGATCCCGACATAGGTTTATCCCTCTCTCTCTCTCTCTCTCTCTCTCTCTCTCTCTCTCTCTCTCTCTCTCTCTCTCTCTCTCTCTCCCCCTCTCTCTCTCTCTCTCTCTCTCTCTCTCTCTCTCTCTCTCTCTCTCTCTCTCTCTCTCTCTCTCTCTCTTTCTCCCACCCTCCGCGCCGATTTGATCGGACGTGTTGAAAAAGGATAGAGAGGGAGGGTCCGTCACGTGACTTCTGCCCCAATCTCTGTCTTTTTTTTTTATTATTATTGTTATCATGCATGCTTTTTAAATGGGCCATGAGAGAAGGATATTGACTAATTGGTTTGTGCATCTGATGTGTACTTTTGTGATATGATGTAACACATTGGTTTTTAGTGCACTTTTCCGCGAAAATAATCAATGCTAGTATTAAAAACAGGGGCGTCATTTCGGGTTCGGCTGGGGGGGGGGGGGTTATTTTAGACACTCAGCAGCCCTGCATATTTACGGTCCTGAATTCCAACAAAACTTGTTAATGACCACCAAATTTCAATTTTTCACTTTTGGCCGACCCTTGGACTGTCCCCCCCCGCAAATGACGCTAATGATTAAAAACTTTTTAAGTTCACTCCGTTAAATCGAGGATTAACTTATACTTTCAAGAATCGTCCATTTTGAATAACCGTCGTTAAAGTGAGTATCCACTTGATATTATCATTGATTAACTACCTATTAGACGGAAACATGGCGATTCTGTAAACATCACCGCAACCTCCAAATGTATGTTTTTCCATTTAAATATTTCAAATGAATGCAATTAATCACATTTACAGCCTGGTTTCTCTGGTGTACAGAATATTATAAAATAATGCAAGCATGGTTTGCATCCGAACGCAGCAAGAATCGTTTCGAAACTGAGTCGACATTTGCGTACTAGCGGTGGCTTCACTTATACATACAATCCGCGGTTTTATAGTCGATGAAAACGGTACTCAGATAACACTTGCACTTTCGTTTAAAACCAATTTCCACTGAATTAATGACAATTTTTGATTTTAGGTTAGTAAAAATGAGGCAAAAAAACCAGAATCAGATCCTTGCTGCCTCACTTTGGGATTTGACTTTTAACATGTATCAGTCTCTCTATCGCTATATCTCATTGAGTGCAACAAAACCTACACCCATAATGCAACGCAATTAAAGGAGCTTTGCAAGTGCGAGAGAAGCCTTGTATTGTAACGCATCGTGCCAATGTACATACAAGACAACTGCAAAAATACTGCTGCGACAAAGCGGGGCATAAGAAAATAGACTTTATAATGAAATCAATCGCACCCATGGAGCGCCACGCGACGCGACGCGGGCAGCTCGCAGCGAGTCAGCGACGACGCTATGCAATGCACCGGAACAGAACAAATCGTTAGAGTGCAGGCGCAACCTTATGCAGAACAACGTGACTCCAGTGTTAGTAATGCTCATTGAGGGATTGTTGCAAAAGTAGGTATATTTAATTCTTGATAAGTCAGTATGTAGTAGTTGTGCATACACAGGGTGACCCCAAAGCAGCGTTTTGTAGTAGTTGTACATACACAGGGTGACCCCAAAGCAGCGTTTCCCAACCTGTGGTCCGCGGTCAAGGTACCTGTCGAAGCGCGCTATAGTGGCAAACACGCTCAACGGCTCAACAGCGTCCCTACCAGTGGCGTTAGCGTGCTATCTGGCAACGTTGTATTGTGTCCATTCAAACCCGTGAAAAAGATCGAACTGTTGGGTGTTCGGTGAACACCTTCGCATTCGACCTTTTGCATGGATTTAAATCGAAACTATATACCATGTTGCAAAATTGCACGCTACGCCACTGGTCGCTACGGATGAAAAGAAGAGCACTCAAAAAGGAAGAAGGTAATCTTCCTCTCAACGTGAAGAATGAGCCCAATAATCCATACAATTATTGTGTAAAATAATAAATAATTCTCTTTTGAATTATATTTACCAGAAAAGGTATTTCTGTCTGTTTTCATTTAATATATGAATTTAGTATTGTCTCTAGACGCAACAGTGCCTATCATTAACAGGTATGGGTATGCTCGACTCGCTTCCCGCGTCATCTTCAGAGGAGCGAAAATCAAAAAACGGAATCCAAGATGGCCGACAAAAGAAGAAAACACTAGACAGTTATGTTGGTGTAAAAGAATTCTCAGAGAGATAATCAAATCGACTAAAATCAACAAAGCTAGAAAAAAAAAAAAAAAAACTAAATATAGTGAGCTCCACTTCCATCCCATCTTCATAACAAACGTTCTCCTGGACATGTCCCACTCCATGTCCAGGGTTTTCCTCTGATATGGGCCATCTTGGATTCTGCATTTTTTATTTTCGCGCCACTGAAGATGACGCGGGAAGCGAGTCGAGCATACATATTAAATATAATTACCTTGGGTCCGCGGTAGAGTCCTTGTATATGTATGGAGTTAAGACAAGAGGGTAGTCAACCTCTGATTGGTTAACGAGTTTTAGGTTCTTCATGCGCCACCCTCGAATGCGTTTTTGTACATTCGTTTACAAGCAGTTGTGTACTGTAGACAACGGGTCCAGCGGTGTTTTACGGATGAAAGAGTTTATTTTCGATGAATCTTTTATAATTTTAATCATGATACACCCCAAGAATGTCCAAAATGCCCAAAAGAAGCTTCAAAAGCGTAAATCGATGCCGATCAGCAAAGGCAGTGAAAGATTACTCCGTCAAACACTACAGAACTGTAATCTTTGCATTGGACCAAAACACAACAACGGCCTTCAAAATGTAAACAAATTTGCAAAAACGCATCCAATGGCGACGCCAATGGTTTCACTTGTCTCAACTCTCTAACACTGCTGAACACATAGGAGTAAACATAATGTCCACGTTTTATTCAGATTAAAGGCATAGATGAGTTATTGTGACAGTGTCACAATGTGACACACATATCATTCTTCCCCTGGATTCTTTATCAGTAGCGAGGCGTCCGATTCGGCAACATTCTTTTTTCCACTTAAACACATAGAGAGATCGAAATGCCTGGCCATCGCCGATGACTGAAGCGTTCGACCTTTTTGTTGGATTTAAATGGAGAAAATACATGGTTGCCAAATTTTACGCCTCGCCATTATTCTTTACATGTATCGGAAGTTTCCGCAAGCGAAACGTAACGTAATGCAACGCAACGTAACGAATCCTTAACTCAACGGAAAACAGCACGCTGGCTAAAAAGCAAGACAGAGTAGTGAGAGAAGTGTGCTTTGCTATGTGGAAATGAAGCAGAAAATGATAATAACCAAGCTTACATCACACGCGATAGGATACAATGAGAGAGAATAATATCGAGGCGCAAGCTTACGGAGATCGAGTCTTTGCGGTGCCGTGCGGTACGCGGCGGCGTGGCGTGTCGTGCCACGCGGTGGTGGAGGGATAGGGCGTGAGTCGACCCCCCCCCCCCGGGGGGGGGGGGGCTCGTCTTTCGCGTCGGAGTGCCGATGCATGCCGTCGCCGCGACGCGAAGCGACGCGCGCTGCTCTACGCTTTATTCAGTCGACGTTGAATGTCGAATGTCGAAGTCGGGCATTGGTAATGGGTAATGGTAATGCCTGACTACTTAGCCAATGGACATTGGAGCAAGCGTTGTTGTCGCTCCGACTGACTGTGGACTGTGACTCTCCGAACAGCGTCGGCCCCCACGGGGGGAGGGGGTGGCAGGGCGGCATCGGCAGCGGCCAGCAGAAGCGGCACTTGACCGTTATAATACGGGAGGGGCGGAGGCTTGGAGAGAGGGGGGGGGGCTTTCTTGGTCCTCAGATCTCGACTCACTCTCGCAGTCAGCATGCAGCGTCTCGTAGAAATACGGCGTCGCTTTGCTGACAATGTTGCCGCAGGAGAAAATAAGAAACAAAATCTCGTCTAATCAAGGGTTCCAGTCACCAGGTTTCTGTTCCGTGGCGCATATCTTCTACCTAGTGGATTCAAGTGTATATTTGCCAGGATCTAATTCCAGACCGGGTTTTATTGATAAGTTCCTCTTGGAAAAACCACGAAATCAAACAGAGGGTATGAACGTTCTCATTAATTTAAGATTTAAATTGTTATTGTGTGTGTTTCTAATGAGTTAAACGGTTTATTATTTTCATTCTGACAAATGGTGTGAGCTCAGTGGCGTCGCGAGCAAGCCGGCAACGCAGCATTTCGTCCATTTGATCCCATGTAAAATATCGATTCGGGGGAGTGCACTGTGCACTCCCAACGTTTCGACTCTTTTCATGGGTTTTAATGGACCAAATACAACGTTGTCAGATTGCACGCGACGCCACTGTGTGAGCTCCTATGGGGCTCCGGCAAACTTTTGCGACAAAAAAGAAAAAAATAAATGACGAAAGGACGACGAGTACGCTAAAAAATCTCGAAATTCACTCTTAGAATCGGGCTTAATGGCGGAGCTACGCAGGTATCATGGGAATCCTATCTAATTTAATAAGTGGGTTTAAATGGATAGAATTCAACGTTGCCCCCAATGGAGTGGCGTGCAATTTGGCAACGTTTCATTTTTCCCTTGTAAAGATATTAAAAAGGTCGGAACGTTCACTGAAGACCGAAGCATTCGATTTTTTCAGTAAATTTAAACAGAGGAAGTACTTACAACGTTGCCAAAGTTCACGCCTCGCTATACAGGTTGACCTGTTACACGCTATACGTCGATGGTTCTCGTAGATTTAAATTCTGAGAATCAATGTCACCGAGAGACACAATTGATTGATATAATGATAACGTCACTATATAGAGGAGATTCGATATATTTGACCCCAAACAAAACGTTAACTATCGGCGACTCGTGAACAATCGATTGGCGAGGCGTTTCTCTAAACGGGTCTGTCACGAACTTCGTCAGTGCAAATATTTATGAGTATTATTTCTATAATGAAAGATAACGCAATAATCTGATACGATTGTTTTCATCTCATCAGCTATTGTTATAAAGCGGTGCGTTGTACAGTTCCAGAGCTGCCGCTTTGCGCATAATTAATGACATTTTTTAATTCACCGATGAATCCGCACCGGTTGAGAAAAGATTACACTGTTCAGTTCAGTGCATGACTGTAATAAATTAAAATACTCGCATCTGTAATCTTTTCTCAACATGTGGAGTCGTCGATGACTTTAAAAAACTTGCGGATATTTTAATAAATTAACGGCGTTTCCAACGATTGAGAAAATATTGCAGATCAAAGTATTTTCGTGCAGTACAGTCATACACTGAACTAAACTATGTAATCTTTTCTCAACCGGTGGGATCATCGGTGAATTGAAAAAAAAAATTAACTATACGTAAAACGGCAGCTCTGTAGAGGTCTGTGGTCACATATTATGCGCGGCTGCACTCTTTTACAGTTTCAGTTTTCACACCCGTTTCCGATGGGGTCTGACTCAGAGCAGTAGCCAGGAATATTTCTTTCTCTCTCTTTGTCCATTTGATCATAATATGTGGTAGAAAAGGATGCGGTGTAAGTGGCTATTAAGTGATTTTAGCCCCTGTACCTGTTCTTTTCTAACACGCGAGATCAAATGGAGAAAGAGAAAGAAATACGAATTCTTGGCTATGACGCACAGTGTGGCCAATGGCCAATCTGGGAGTGCAAAATTCAAAGTTCAAATAACACTTAATGGTGCTGAAAATGGACTCTCAGACGTCTACTGAGATGATATCCGGGCCTATATGGGTCATGGAGGTGTCTTTCGCAGGTAAAATGATAAGAGAAGTGACGAGTAGCCCGAACGTCGAAAATTCACCGGTACCGTTCACATTACGCAATCGTATCGTTGACGCTGTTAATGTTGATATATTTTGCTTTTGTATTTTTTTCCTGCTGGAAGGATCCCAAGAAAGTAAAAAAAAGGACCTATTACAATATTTTACCTTTATTTTGGTGTCATGAGATTTTTCTGGGCCCAGCCACTAAAATTCACACTTTTTTTGATGTTTGTAAGACTGCATCTTCTGATATCAGCCGATATCAGCCTTCAAATTTGTACTGAGTGATGCGAATTAAGGTAAAGAAAAGGAATATGGCCGGCTTTTTTGCAAAAATTTGCCCAAACTTGAAGAAAAGTAAGTTTTTGTGAGGCGTAGTGCCGTTTTAAAAAGTCCAAAATTTTAGAGAAATAAACCTTTGTCGATAGTTAGATGAGCAACAGGTGATAAAACACTGTATTATTGCACTCATAATAATCAGCTCATCTGAAGCGTGTGTTAAACTTCCATTTAAAACGAAAATTGCGACGTTGCCAGATTGCCCAAAAAATTTATTTCATTTTCTATTAAATTCAACGGGAAAATAATTAAGTTTTGGCCCAATCTGGCAACCTGCGAAGATACACAGCTGATCGGAGGAAAATAACCAGATAACAGACCACAACCATCATCTGACAAGGATTCAGCCCAGCCTTGTTACTAGAAAGATTAGGTTAGCCGGCCTCGGTGGCTTGGTGGTCAGGACACCTGACTGCCAATCCATAGGTCCCGGGTTCGAATCCCGGTAGTGGCAGCAGATTTTTCACTCGTCTTGTCGCTCGGTCTCCTTAAAAGTGGGTCCACGGCAAAGATTACAGTGGAAATCTGAGTGCTTTGAGCATGGATGTTTCAAGTCCCCTGTTGTCTTCTGACATTAAACAAACATTCACACACTGACATTAGTCTATAGTTGGCTGTAGGCTCCTTGACTGGAGTATAAGCCATAAAACAAGCAAAAAAAAAAAAAAAAAAAAAAAAAGATTAGGTTAAGTTGGTTTGTTTTGGTGCATCACCGATATAAGTCGTACTTTGCTTTGTCATCGCGATGGCGATTTTGATTATTTTTTTACGTAAATATATTTTGTCGCATTTTAATTCTGTTTGCACATTTTGAGCGTACAAACAGAATTAAAATACGACAGAACATATTTCCGTAAAAAAATAATCAGAATCGCCATCGCGATGACAAAGCAAAATACGACTATACTGAAAGATAGCGCTGACTGGACCCAATGGACCGGAGAAGAATAAATTTATTGTGGAAGAGGATTGTGAAATGGACACCTTTTTTTTTTTTTTTTTTTTTTTTTTAAGATATACTTATCTGCTTTTTCATTGTTAATGTTATTGTTTTTTCCCATTAAATTTTGAAAAAGATAAAATTTTATTTTGTGCTCATAAAATGTCTTAAAAATTGGTCAATCGGACTTGAACTCTATTCCCAGAGCCTATTTATAAGAGGAAATAATTAAAAAAGTTATAGCTTACTTTCCTTAACTCGTAAAAAAAAAAAAAAAAAAAAAAAAAAATCGCACCAATGCAGAAAAGCAGAAACATGAGATATGAAGCGTGCAACTTGGCAACAAAAATTTCACTCCATTTGATGCTATGTAAAAACTCGATTCTTGATAGACCAATTTGTTTCCAACATAAATCAATTATTTTATTTCGGCTCGGATGAAGTAAGGCTACGTTTGCCAAATTATACTCTTCATCACTTGAAACTATAATACATTTGTTCAGCCACAGTTCGAACGGTATTTCTAACAATCGATACATGGATGCATCGATTTATCGTTACAATTAGAGCAGATTAGTGAAGCTGCTCCTTTGTAACGAAGAGTGATTTTTGTTTTATTTCTTCTTTACTTCTTTCAACCAATTTATCTATGAAGATAAATTTAAAAATCTAGGAAAACGACTCACTTTGACCAATCGATACATCGATATTAAACGGCATCAAAATTATCGGCAGCTACATTTGAGCAGTGTAACATGTATTTTTCACATACTTCAGTGTACTGGGTCAACACTGTTTCATTAAAAAAACCGTTAGTATCAATATAAGTATAACTCAATTTAAAAGCCACCATAATTCATGAACATCGATATATCGAATGCTCAAATATGTTTATATTTCGATTCAAATCGGTCTTGGGCATCATTAGGGCACCTCTGAATCCGCCAAACCGATAAAACATCATTTAGGAAACCGGAAATAATTTTGCACTCCCAGATTGGCCGTTGGCCACACTGTGTGACGGCTCTGGGATTGACAATGAGTCACGGGCAGACCTGATTGTGTTCTGATCTAGCGCTTCAGGTGAATCTATCTTCAGTGTTTATTGGTGTTTTCGGCCATCAGAGTGCAACAGTGGCGGCTCGTGCAATTTGTCAGCAATGTTTTTCCTTCATTTGACTCAATGTAAAACAATCTAGTGCTGGTAAAGCGCTGTTTCACCATCGAAACGATTTTTTTACATAGAATCAAATGGAAAATACATGCATACATGAGGAATCGGACAGACCTGTGTAATGATGACGTCACGATCAAAATTGGATCCAAACAAATGCTCTATCTCGCTCACTCTCGTGAATTTACCCATGAGAAATCAGATCCAAATTTTCGAATGCAAATTCATGCTAGTAAACAACCAGTTTCCTCAAATTTTATTGCACCATTACATTCCACGTACCTTAAAGTATCTTTTCACTCCGACATAATTCAAGAAAGATCACAAGCAAATTTTATAATCACCGTTATATCGGAAGATGTCCAATGTTTTGTCCTTGTCTTACTTACGGTCTTTCATGGGCGTACGTATCAACGCCATGACACTCAATCATCGTAACCTCTCTTAGTATCGAAGCTTGTTCGAGGTATAACACGTGGTGTGATGGTGCCACTGCGTCTATATCCTAAAATTGTATGCCAATAAGAAACTGTGAGTGAGACAAGGACAAAACATAGGACTTCCTTCGTTCGATATAACTGTGATTGTAAATTGATACGTGATGTTTCGAAATGTTGTTGTAACGTGATCATATCTTAAGTACGTATGGAATCCAATGGTGTAGTAAAATTTGAGAGACCTTGTTGTTTACTAGCAGGAATTTGCATTTGAAAATTTGGGTCTTGTCTCTTATGGTAAAAACACACGAGAACGAGTGAGATGGAGCATTTGTTAGGATCCAATTTTTTTTTTCGTGCCGTCACACTAAAGAGGTCTATCGAATTTTGATCGTGTGACGACATCACACTCAAAACCGATCTATCGACGGGGGTTGTGGGGGGGGGGGAGGAGGAGGAATCAGAGCGGGAAGGAAGTCGACTGCCGAGACACTCTTTCTCTCACACTGTTATCACAGTATATACCATGGATATATTTTAGTGTTTGAGTCTCTGTGGGTGTGTGAGTGTGTGTGTACATATACTCACGCTCACTGACTCATGCTCACATACACACATCTGTCTCCTGCTCCTCCCGCTTGCAACCCGCAATTCACGCCCGCCACCGCGCCACCGCCACGCTGCGCAACGCTACTTCTCCTCACAGCAAGTCGCAAGCCACCCCACTTAGAGCAGCGCACGCTGGATCCAAATATGGGTGTTTTCCAGACATGAAAAGCTGTCGTTTTTTCCCCTTCAATAACCTGTTACATTCGTCGAGCATCGATGAGCTATACGTTAACCAAGAGTAGCGGTCTAATGAGTTATGGGGAACCAGCAAAACAACCATTGAGGATTTTCAGGTTAGGTTTAAGGTTTCATTTTGTCCGTGCAGGTTTCATTATGATGCAACAAACAGAGGCTGGAACATGTTTCGATCTACAGTGCGACTGCACTAACATACATGGGAATAAATAGGAAATAAACTGTAGGAACTACCCCACGAACACTTTCTTACATAAAAAATTATTGTGGGGGACCCTCCCCTCCAGACCCCTCTTTTATATTCTAGGGGGAGACCCTTAGACCTTCCTTTAATAGTCTGGGGGAGAGCTTCACAGTCACACCCCCTATAATATTCTAGGGGGACCCCAAAACCGCCCTTAAGGAGTTAATGGAGCTGTTGCAAACTTTTGCTACAGGCCTATTAATAGTTGATTTAAGGGTATTACCCTGTAAAAATAACGATTAGCGCACTAAAAAATCACGAAATCCACTCCTAAACTCACAAAATGCTTTTAAACGCGAGACCGTAATGGCGGCCGGGGCCGCGGTTTTCATTGGGGTTCCCTATCGTCAGTCAGCGCCATCTACACGAGGTGTTCTCGCAACACCACACAAGAAGAAGAAGCATACAATTGCCATAAGAAAACCTCGGCCGCCGTTACGGTCTCGCATTTAAAAGCATTTTGTGAGTTTAGGAGTGGATTTCGTGATTTTTTTGTAATCGATATTTTTACAGGGTAATACCCCTATATCAACTATTAATAAGCCTGTAGCAAAAGTTTGCAACAGCTCCATTTTATACAGTAGACTGGTTGCAGGATGTTCTTGCAAATTTTTATCAAAATTCAAACAGCTGTATTAGAAACATTCTAATTTTCCCCTACTTTCACCCGTTTTACCCATTTGGGAAATTCCATAGTTCAAGCCACTGTGCGCCGCCACGCCGTTGCGTTGCGTAGCCGCGCGCGTCCCAGCAGACAAGTAAGTGTGCACGTGTGCACTGTTGGACGACCGGCATCGCCATGGACGGATCCAAGAATTCGTCTTTCTTTCTCTCTACCCATACGAACACGCGTGCTAGAAAAGGATAGAAAGAGGGGCAGTCAGCAGTCACGTGACTTTTCCATATCTGTCTCTGTCCTTTTCTATCACATACATTCAAATGGCCGGGGTGGGGTGGAGAGAGGGACGGAGAAAAATTTCTGGATCGGCTCTTGACGATGGGACGGGAGGAGACGAGATGAGACGGCGGGGGTCTCGCTTTTACATGCATGTGCTGTGCTCTGTGCAGAGTGCACTATTGAACTGATTGTGAGTCAAATCGTTGTTCATTGATCATAAGATTCAGTTCATTTACTCGATTCGATAGATATGTGAAAAGAGAAGCGTCTGAATCAGTGGCCGAAGACTCGAAGAGTGCTATCTGACAACGTTGTATTTTGTCCATTTTAACTCTTAGAAAAGGTCGAACACGATGGTCATTGCTGTTCCTCGATAGTCATAGCCGACGAGGTACATCAATTTGTGGCAGACGCAGGATATTTTTTGGTAGGGGCTTTGCACTGATGAGCGTTTGATTGAAAATTACTCCGTTCTTCCCCTCCACCCCAAAAACTTGGAAACCTTGGGGTGAGCTTTAGCTCCCTTAGTCTCCACTCTCCCCCTCCCCGCGTGCGCCACTGCACTATGGTCTGAGATCGAAAAAAAGTGGCCAAAAATCAGTGACAAATATTAATCAAAAATCATCGTTTTCGACCTTTTAAAATTGATTTAAGACTTTCCGGTGACATTTTTACAGTTAAATTACTAGTTTAAAGTGTTCTCTGTGATTAAAATTGGCCTTAAAAGTTTATAAATGATGAATTGATGAGAAATTCACTTTCTGATTTTTGGCCACTTTTTGAGGATCTCAGAACCATAGTGCACTGATAGCAACAGAGAGGCTGCGATACGTGTTAAAAGTCCTATCCCAAAGTGTGACAACATGGGCGATCTGTTTTAGGTTTTTTGCCTCATATTATTTAACCTCAAATTAAAAATTGTAATTAATCCAGCTGGCTGATTATGAACGATCGTATTGTAATGCTATCGAGTGGGTGATCGAGTGCGTGTCATCTTATGGGTGATGCCATTCCGAAAGGTTTTATTCCGATAGACTCCCTCCCATCTCTACGGAAATTCGCCGATGACTCCTGAGCTATCGGAGAATTTTCGCAGAGATATGAGAACGTTTCGATCGGAATGGCACCTTGCACCACCCATAAGAAAACACGTACTCGATAGCATTACGATACGGTTGTTCATAATCAGCTTGCAGTAGTAATTAGTTTTAAATGAAAGTGCAAGTGTTTTAGACTGGCTATCTGGACACAGAATTCCAATGCAATCATCCAGGTGAGAAAATTTGTCTTGTTTCTGTCCTGTGTCAGTTTCTAAATCGCGCAAAGTCTTCCAAACAGTGGCGGCTCGTGAAATTTGGCAACCGTGTCCTCCTCTTATTTAACCAATGTAAAACAATCGATTCTCCCGGAGGCTGTCAGCCTTCGCAAGAATCGATTATTTTACCTACATTTAAATGGAAAACTTGCGGGGTTGCCAAATATCACGAGCCGCCACAGCTTCCAAAAAACTGTTTCATCGATTTCTGTGGCCAGATAGCCTCTCTCAAACACTTCTCAATCCAGTGGAAATTGGTTTTAAATGAAAGTGCAATTGTTTCAGAATGGCTATCTGGATAAAGAATTCTGATAAAACTACCCAGGTGAGAAAAGGCTTATTTCTGCCATGTGTCAGTTTCTTTGTCGTGAAAACTCTTCAAAAAGAAGCAGTTACGTCTATTTCTGTGTCCAGATAGTCACTTTGAAACCCTTTGCACTTTCGTTTAAAACCAATTTCAAATGGATCAGTCTCAACTTTCTTTTCAAGGTTAAAAAATATGAGGCAAACACACCGAGCCTGTGTAAAATGTCCATAAGAGATTTCGATCATGGCTGCCACCTTGAAGTTTCAAAATCACGTCCCATAAATCCTCTCTATCGCTATAGCTCGTTGGTCATCGTCGTTCCTACATATAGCTAGATAGTTTTCGTAGGTTGCCAAACGTTGCTAGATTGGAAAGCTTCACCACTGCACTATGATCTGGATCCGAATTGACCTAGAATCTCTATTAGTAGAGAGTTAAGAGCTAACGCAAGAGGTTATATAGTCATTGTAGTGAACCTCTGATAGGTCAACGAGTCTTAGGCTCTACGGGCGCGGGCGCCGCGCCGCGCCGCGCCGTGGTCACTCGAGGTCATCAACAGTAGCATAGCGTGCAATTTGGCAACGTTGCATTTTGTCTATTTCAACCCGTGTAAAAGATCGAATGCGAGGGTGTTCGCCGAACACTGAAAAGTTCAGAGGCGATGCGTACGATTTGGCAACGTTCTTTTTTCCCACTTAAACTCATTAGAAAGGTCGAAATGCCTGGTCATCGCCGATGACTGAAGCGTTCGACCTTTTTGATGAATTTAAATGGAGAAAATACATGGTTGCCAAATTTCACGCCTTGCCACTGGAAAAGTTCGATATTTCTAATGGGTTTAAATGGAGAAAGTATAACATTTCCAAATGATTTGTGTAAGAGGAGTCTCCCTGCTCTCCCTGCACGCCACTGGATAAGACACATAGGAACATTGAATATCTTTCAATTTAAATTTATTCTCTAATAGTTTCAAGATTGGTGCTTCTTCGGGAATCGGGAATCACCTTGTCTTAATAGATGTAACTTCGATTAGTTCGTTCATTTAACGCGCGATACTTTGAACGGTAATACGTTCGCTGGGCGACCAGACCAGACACCAGCATGTGCTGACTGCGGATTAGCTCAGTGTTGTCAAACATCGATTTTAAAATTCTCGCGTTTTCTTTTACTGCCATTTGCTCTTATGTTGATGGGAAATACCTATACTGTTCAAAGCAGAGACGAACAGAGGGCCAGCACGATACCTGGCCAGAGTATGCAACGTGCAACACACGTAATACGCGTATTAAATGGTATTCTGTGAATTGCTTATTGCATACCCTGGCTAGGTGTATCTTTGTTCCAGCTAGTGCGTCCAATTTTCCATCTCCAGTTTTGGTCGGGACTCATCGAAACGAAACAGTCGCCCACTGCCGAGAGATGGACACACTGAAAAAGAGATTTCTTAAAATTCTAGTAATATTACCAGAAGCTCACTCAACGATATGTGAGCCTAAAGCGAGTCTAGTACTTTTATCCAGAAAATTGTGATGTTATTAGCAGAATTTGATCACTGTACCAGAATGTCCTCAAAACTTTTAAGAACTCTGGTACAAACATGCAACACTCGGGTAAAAGTATCGTCCCTTACCTTGTTTCACATGTCATTGTGCTTCTGGTATTTTTGCTTTATCTTTTTTTACAACACATGGGTCCATGCTGTTTCAGCTTATGTTTTTTTGATATCTAAATTAACGGTTTCTGAAAAATTAAATTACAATTTGTAATTAATTGAAATTTTGACTTCAAAGCAAAATTTCAGGTATGTTCACCATTCAACAATAGGTGACTGTCGGTTGTTGTTTTTTTGAACCCAGTGGCGGCTCTAACAATTTGGCAACAATAGTTATCCTGTCATTGATTCGATTCGATATACGATAGTTCATCAACAATCGATTGTTGAAAAAGTTTCAAATTGAAGGGAAAAACATCGTTGCCAAATTGCAGGAACCGCCACTGGTTGAGCCAGAGCTGCCGTTTCGCGTATAATTAATGACATTAATCTTCAATCCACCGATGATTCCACCGGTTGAGAAAAGATTACACAGTTCAGTCACTGTATGATTGTATTACACAAAAATACTCGCATCAGTAATCTCTTCTCAACCGGTGGAAACGCCGTTAATTAATTAAAATATTCGCTGGTTTTTTAAAATCATCGACGACTCTGCCGGTTGAGAAAAGATTACAGATGCAAGTATTTTTGTGCAGTACAGCCATGCACTGAACTGAACTGTGTAATCTTTCCTCAACCGGTGGAATCATCGGTGAATTGAAAAATATCATTTAATTATAACCTTAACGGCAGCTCTGTTGAGCCCTCGGACAGAAATGAATCTATTCTACTTGCATCACTTTCTTAGTTCGGGAAGCATTACATAGCATGTCCTGGGTCTCTATTTGTCTCTCGAAGCTGTATCTTTGGCAACAATGCACTATAGAGCAATATGCCTCGGACGGATGGACGGTGAGCGAGCCGGTGCAGTGCGAGTGCGAGTGCGGTATAGCGGTGGTGACTGGTGACTGAGTTGGTGTCTTGGTGACTTACATCTGTTGCCGGGCCGAGTGAGTGGCAAGTGGCGGGAGGCATAAGCAAAAGCAAGCAAGGGAAGGCGGCAAGGCTCAAGAGTTATAAAGCTAGATTGTATTTACTGATACGGAACGCGCGGCCGCGCGCCAGAGAGGATGTCTGCAGAGCGACAATCAAAGCAGCGATGCATGCGTTAACGAGCATGCCACTATTTCGCACCCCCCCCCCTCCGCCACCCTTTCCAGCTCTAACCCCAGCCGGCCACGGCCGCAGCCCCAGCCTCGATGCGTTGAACTTACAATATGCCTGGGTCATTATTTCAAAACGGGGGGAAAAATTAAGTTCCGACAAGAATGTAAGTACCTTCGAGTCTTATTACAATATGCTCGATGCAAGTTCTAGATTTATTAGGGGAAACTATAATTTTATTGCTTTAACTGGATTTTAATTACGTTTATTTAATTGTTATGTGACCCAAAGTAGGTGGCACGTCCCGAAGAAGACTTTTTGGTATTCCTATTAAGATGGATCAACGCGCAGAAAAACATAAACAGCAATGAACAAAAAGAAGACTAGAGTTCGGAAAACTTTAATTTTTTGGGGGGAAATTTCCATTCTTGCTTTAACACTTGAGTCACTTGGAAAATGACTGTTCTGTTGCTCAATACAGAATCAATATTCCTCAGCTGAACGAAGGCGGCTACTTGATAAAACTCGGTTGAAAATCTTTGTTAGATCTTGTTTCAGAGGTGCAGACTGCAGACGGAGCTCAAGCGATAATCTTCGGCCACTTTCCAATTTTTATTCTTTCAAATCAGAACAAAACTTGCTTGTGACTTTGACATTTAAGATGATGTTTAGTGCCGATTTCTGCCACCAGAGCGCAACCGTTCGACTAACCCTTTCCGTCTCAGTGTCCATTATAATGGACGACCATTTTACATGGAGCCTTGTGGAAATTTGGAAAAATTGACTCACACGTGAAATCATATGAGAAAAGTTCGTTCATTTTAATGGTATAGGTTTCAGATTACAGTGACACTTCTTTCATAATTCATGACAGAAAGGGTTTTAATGTCAAATTACAGGCCGAAAGTAATTTTTATTTAAGAATACGGAAATCATCTAAAGAACGTCTCAGCAAAATATCTCGCCAATACCTTTAAAAATAAGGCTAAAAGTACTAAAACATTAAATATTGCATTCGATGCAAGAATCGATTTGCGCTGTTCCATTTGTTGGTACTTTCAGCCTTTTTTTTTGAAGTTATTGGTGAGGTATTTTGCAGAAACGTTCTTCAGATGATTATCAAGTAACTGACACTCCGTTTTCTCAAATATAAATTACTTTCGACCTTTAATTTGACATAAATCGAACGGTAGTGCTATGGTGGCAGAAATCGACACTAAACGCTGAATAATCACCTTAAAGTAGGTACTCCATTATAAAAAGCCACATTTCTAATAAATTCATCTTCATTTAATTCCGCCGTACTCTATTAAAGATTCAGTTTAAGTTGGAAAATTCAGGCTATCGGTTGCTAGAAATGCTAGCTTCCCCTCCATCACCTAAAACGAACTCTAAGTAAAATTCAATTCTTGGCAGGATTGACAAAGAAACGTCCATTTCACCAATTTTCTGACCTTGATTCCAATCAATCAAAACAATCTTCTTGTCTCATATTACCACCAACGGCACCAACACGCAACACGCTCCGTCATTACTCTACTATCAGATTCAGAAAAATTATCTTCTTAATCACTCTCTATTTGGAAACACGATAACCATATCCGAGAGGCAACTAAACTCCGATACGGAAATCTGTCGGTCAAGGTCCCGCGATCAATCGACTCAATGGGGCTCTTCCAAACTTTTGCTATATAGCTGATTGAGGAGATGATTCATGTATAAAAACCTGTAAAAGTGACGATGAGTACACTAAAAAATCCCAAAATTAGCTCTCAGAATCGGGTTTAATGGCGGCGAAACGCGCAGGTATCATAGGAGATTCTCATCTAAATTGAGACATATCTCTGTGTTTCTGTAGGGAAAATGACTTACTAGACAGGAATCTCCCATTCCGTTTGGTCGAAAAAAAAAACGAACTGAAATCGTGTTCATGAGCCAAGTTAGGGGATTATAGGCTGCGGTGACCGACAGTCAAGTTGAATGTCAGTTTGATGGCTCAACAATTTTATTGCGACAGTCCGCGATTGCCTTTTGGCGGCTAGTAGTAAAATCGATTCCGATTTCCGTCTCATGCGCATAAATCAACATGGAAAACAATCGAACCTCGGCGGTTTCAGTTGAACCCCCGAGAGAACGATACTTTTACATGTGAACCCAACTTATGCAAATTATTTTCTCAAAAATAAAAGTTTTCCGAATTCTAAGTTTTTTTTTTTTTTTTTTTTTTTGTTTTTTTGTTTTTTTTTTTGCGCGCGCGTTGATCCATGTGTTCCACACACTGAGAAAAATTTCTCGTTGCCGTAAGCTGAATTCCGGTTGCTGTAACAGGACGTTCTTTTTAATACTTACTTAAACGGAATTATTGTTCCTACAATAAGAATTCCGGTAACTCGAATGTGAAGCCTTTTCCTATGACTTGAACAAGAATGCTGCGGTCGATGTAACAGTCGAGCTATCTTCAATGTAATCGGAAAACCTGTCACGATATGCATGCAAGGAATTCGCCCTTTCAACCGCCATCTTTAAGCTTTCCTTTAAAGGTCTATTGTGGGTTTATGAGTGGGTTATGAGACTTTTTGATACTCTCAATGTGATTTTCAGTGAAAATCACATTGAAAATGAAAAAATGAAAATTGAAAATTTTTCACCCGATTTTACACCAGAATTATCCCTCCATAACGCTGTAGCAAAAGTATGCAGCAGATCCATTCCACCATTTATTGCATCCGTGCAAAAAAATATTACATTATCCTGTGATATGTATCAATGTATGTAGACGTGTTTAGTAATGACGTCACGATCCAAATTGGATCCAAACAAACGCTCTATCTCGCTCACTCTCGTGAATTTACCCATAAGAAATCAGATCCAAATTTTCGAATGCAAATTCATGCTAGTAAACAACCAGTATCCTCAAATTTTATTGCACCTAAAGATTCCACGTACCTTAAAGCATCTTTTCACTCCGACATGATTTAAGAAAGATCAGAAGCGAATTAATATCACAGTTTACATCGGAATATGTCCTATGTTTTGTCCTTGTCTTACTCACGGTCTCTTATGGGCGTATCAACGCCATGACACTCAATCATCGTAACCTCTCTTAGTATCGAAGCTTGTTCGAGGTATATCACGTGCTGTGGTGGTGCCGATGCGCCTATATATCCTAGAATTTTGTACCCATAAGAAACTGTGAGTGAGACAAGGACGACCCAAACAACATTCTTCAATGTTACTGTGATTGTAAATTAATGCGTGGTGTTTCGAAAACTTTGTTGTAACGTGGTTATATTCTAAGATACGTGGAATCCAACGGTGTGATAAAATCTGAGAAAACTTGTTGTATTTACGAGCACGAATTTGCATTTGAAAATTTGGATTGGATTTGGATCCTGGATGGGAAAACCCGCGAGAGCGAGTGGATCCAATTTTTTTCGTGACGTCACGCTAAACAGGTCTATTCTAAAACGCCACCGATACGGCTTACTTTTGCACAAAATGGAGAATCTGGTCATTTTCCGTCCAAAAATTGGCAACATCCCCCTCCTCGTTGAGTTGTATATACGTATAGGTATAGTACTCGGTCTTCGGTCGTCGTTTTGTTGTCGGTAGCGTCAGCTTTGCGGTCGGGCTAGTCAGTCTCCGACGTTGCCAAGCCGCCGCTTTCAACCGAGGACGGATTTGCACGTTTAGCGGGGGGAATCTCGCGGGACCGGGGAAATTTGACACTTCGTATTCAACCGTTCACTCGTTCACCGGCCACCGCTCTAGCTTCTCCGTGCCGAGCCGAGCCGAGCCGCGCTCCCCCCTTCCCCCTCCCCCTCACCCCTTTCGCACCCCCTCACTCCCTCGACCCCCACAACTCCTCTCCCATCGCCCTCCGACCAACACCAAAATCGATAGGGGAATCAAGAGTGTTAGCCTATGGTCAGAGCATCAAGCTTTAAACAATAAAATTGACAAACATACGACTGCAATCCCCCCCCCCCTTCACACATTCAGGGTTCAGGATAACGCATGCTAATCATGAGAGAGAGAGAGAGAGAGAGAGAGAGAGGAGAGAGAGAGAGAGAGAGAAAGAGAGAGAGCTTTGTTCTCTGAAGTGTTTGATGGATAGACTAACTAGTGACTATAGTGTCTCACTGCGCTGCGACGGTTGGCTACTACCGGATAGGGATATGGTAACACGATTTTTTCCAACTGATAAAGCTTCTTTTTGTTAATTTGCGGAAGGAAAATTAGGGGGAGGGGGGAGAATTAGGCGCCCAGCCAGAAATCGATTCTGGAAGGGGCGCTAAATGGTCGCGAAGACTAGGGGGTCTGGAGGGATACGCTCTCGCTCTTGCTCATCCAGAGGGTTAGTTCGGGGGTCCTGACCCGAATAATTTCCTTTGAGTTCCACACTCCATATACGCAGAGCTCCCGTTTCTGAGTACTTTGGAATGGTTTCGTCCCGAATTACTTTCTTTGAGCCTCACTCGCTTTACACGGAGCTCATTTCAGAATACTTTGGAATGGTTCTGCCTCAAGGAAAGATTCCCACAAATGAAGTTTTGGTGTTACAAAAATGGAAGAGGAGGTTTCACAATATTTGTTTCGAACTTTCTTATAACACATGGATTTGAAGCAGTGACCAAACGTGCTATCTGGAAAAGATAGCATTTTGTCTATTTGAACCCATATGAAAGGTCGAATGGCGCTCTTGCAAACTTTTGTTATAAGCAAATAAATAGTCCAATCTGATGCTAAGACCAGAGGAGATCATGAAAATCGCACTAAAAGAAAGTCTAAAATTCAGTAATAAACTCACATAACTGCTATAAAGACAAGATCGTAATGGCTGTTCAACGCAGGTATCATGGGAGATTCCTGTCTATTATGTCACTTTCTCTGCGGAAACGCATAGATATGTCTCAATTTAGATAGGAATCTCCCATGATATACCTGCGCGTCTTTCGCCATTAAGCCTGATTCTGAGAGTGAATTTCGTGATTTTTCAGTGTACTCACACGGAAAAAAAACTACGGTGAAAATAACCATACGGATACCTGATTTTGGCACCTGCTAGATGTTATGGTAATGTTAACCAGAAGAATACTATGTTTTGACTTGGTACTAGGTGCTGTTACCTGATTGCATGTCGAATTTCCTCAAAGTATCGGTAAATGTAGCATACATCTGGTCAAGTTTACCATAACATCTAGCAGGTGCCAAAATCAGGTATCCGTATGGTTATTTTCACTAATCTTTTTTTTCCGTGCATCGTCATTTTTTACAGGTTTTTATGAAAGAATCAATTCTTCAATCCCCTACAGCAAAAGTTTGCAAGAGCCCCATTCAATCGTCACCGATCCCTAGATAGTTTCATATTCTTCGTGAGTTTCAATGGATTTGAAGCAGTGGCGAAGCGTGCTATATGGCATCGTTAGCACTTTGCCCATTTGAACCCATGTGAAAGGTCGAATTCGATCGCCGCCGATCCCTAGATAGTTCCATATTTTTCGTGAGTTTCAATGAACCTAATGCAACATTGCCAGATTGCACGCTTAGCCACTGATTTAAAGGCCATTTCAAAAGTCAACAGTTTTTAGCTAAAATTGACGAATTTACGTTAAAAACACAAGTTTGAGGAACGTCAGCACCTGCGAGCATACTTCAGGGAAGATACCCTAGGTGTTTCAAACTGAAACACTCAAAAGTAAATTATGAAATACGAAAATTTCCATAAGCCTCAATGAGTGCAAGTGAGGCAGATACGTAGTGTCATTCGCACTCACTCTCTCTCACTAAGCTTATGGCGAAATGACTTTCATATTTACGGCTTTAATTCTGCTCTTTTGGGCTCAAAAAATCCATAAAAAAATTTCGCAGGTGCTGACGTTAATGGATTTTGCGTTTTATCTATGGTTTTAGTTTAAAACGCCAAAAACACAACTTTTCCGAGATGCGGCAAGTGGCGCTATCCATTGGATTGAAATCTGGAAAAGTTTCGCCTGGAATCACCTTAAAGTGATGCTTCAGCGTTTAGTGCCGGTTTCTACCATCAAAGCGCTACCGTTCGATGAATGTCAAAATACAGGCCGAAAGTAATTTATATTTAAGACTCGGAGTGTCAGTTACTAGATAATCATCTGAAGAACGTTTCGGCAAAATATCTCGTCAATAACTTCTTAAATAAGGCTGATGAAAGTACCAAAAAATGAAACGTAGCATTTCGATACAAGAATCGATTTGCGATATTCCATTTTTCAGTACTGCAGCTGTATTTTTGAAGCTATTGACAAGATCTTTTGTAGAGACGCTCTTCAGATGATTAGGTATCTAGTAACTGACACTCCGTTTCCTTAAATATAAATTACTTTCGACCTGTAATTTGACATTAATCGAACGGTAGCGCTCTTGTGCCAGAAAGAGGCACTAAACGCTGAAGAATCACCTTAAGTGTAATCAAGCCGTTGATTTTCAAAAAATCAGCTTTTAGCTTCGGATCATTTGTAGCATAATTAAACAATATTACCTACCCTTATTTTTTTGGAAAATATTTCCAGATCGCACTTTTCTAACAGTATAGGTATATGAAAATTTCCGATTCCCGATTACAAATGACAGCTAATAAGAGTCAGTTCGATTACAACAAGGAAAAGGCAGTTCAACTGTGGTAATCGAGTCTCATTTGCCCAGCTCTGCTACGCATGTTTCACCCCCAGACAATTTTTACATGGGTTTGAATGAACGAAATGCATGTTGCCAAATGGCACGACGTCACTACTATAATTTCTTCTTACGACCTAAAAAATGGATGTTCTGCCGTTCTACCATCAGAACGCTATCGCACTAAAACACCCACACACAGTCAGTGATCACTAAAAACAAGTGTGGATACTCGCAGGTTAACAAAGAATAAAAAGTAAGTGAAGAAGTAAAGTGAAAAAAAAAATAGAAGTAAACGAAGAAATAAATTATAAATAAACAAATTATCAAAACGGCAGCGAGAAGGAAATAAAAACAAATAAAAAAAAAATCATAAACGTGGATTGCGTGCGGCAGTGTTGCCGTGATACCTGTGAAATCGACTTTTCTCATGGGTTTAGGCGAAATGCAATGTTGCCAAATTGCACGATACGCTACTACTGCTGTGATGTATTTAACGGCGTTAAAAATGCATGTCCACGAATCACTGATAACAAGCGTGGACAAGTTGACAAAAAATAAACGTAAATAAGTAAGCAAAAAAGAATTTTTAAAAAAAAAATGGGAATAAAAGAAGAAGTAAATGATAAAATAAACAAATTAACGAAACGGCTGCGAGAAGTAAATAAAAACAAATAAATAAATTCATAAATGTGGATGGCGTGCGGCAGTGTTGGCGTGGGTAGCCAGGCAAACAATAAGAAGAGAGCGAGCGAGCGAGAAAAAGGATATGGGAGGAACGAGAGAGTGCGCGCGCGAGAGAGAGAGAGAGAGAGAGAGAGAGAGAGAGAGAGAAAAGAAGAAAAACCGCTAATAATGGCTCTGTAACCATACCGATTACCGGTCCTCCGTCCGCAGTGCAATGCGTTGCCTCGAGATCATTTCATTCGCTTCCTCTCTCTACCTACCTCGTCCGTCTCCGCTTTTCCTGCCCCCTCCACCCTACTCACCCATCAACCCCCCCCCCCCCCCCCGAACAGCGGCCGCTTCCCGGCTTCCCCTCAATCGCCCGTTTCATTTCGTTTCCCCACCAATACATGCTTCCTTCTTCCCCCCTCCTTAAACACCCTAACCTCCTCCTCCCCTCCCCCTCACAATTGCTCGTTTCTTCATTCAATCGCATCTAAACGTCAAGAGAGTAGAGCGCGAGTGAGTACTGAGTGAGCGACGGCGACAGAGAGAATAAATCCTCGTACATGGATATAGATCGTATTCGGTATGACGTCGTCGACTCGTCCAGGTGAGTGAGAGTCATTCAATTCAAAGAGGTGCGGTGGTGTCACCCACGTCACCCACTCCATGAAAGTGACGTCATCGATCATTTTTGATAACCCCATCGGCATCAGCCGCAGGCCGCTTTGCTCGGCGTAAATGAACAGGACGGAAGAACATTGGCGGATGTCGCAGAGCTGCCGTTTTGCGTATAATTAAAAATTGACTAAAACGAACTGTTTGGTGAATGATTTGTGTCCGCGGACGCCACCTTCTTGCTGGAGGGGTTTGGACTTGGCCTGGTGCTAGCAGGCTGATTCTGCTCGTTTGGACGAGACGAGACGAGATAGCAAGAATCTGTAGCGCGCCGAGAGTTTCTTCATCTCTCTTTTCTCCATTAAAAATTGTATGTTAGACAAGGATGGACAACGGGATACCCGGATACAACCCCCCCCCCCTCCTTCTGTCCTTTTCCTACTTATACATTCAAATGGGAAATGAGAGAGATGGAAAAGACCCTGGTTGCGCCAGTGGCAAGAATCGACCAATCTCACTGGTTCAAATGACGTCGCGGAACAGATTTGAAGTCATTCAACGGGTTAAAGAGTCATGAATTTGAAAAGAATGACTCTATAACCCGTTGAATGGATTAAAATCCGTCACGTGACACCATTTGAACCAATGGGATTGGTTGTAATTCACCGATGATTCCACCGGTTGAGAAAAGATTAGAAAGTTCAGCTCAGTGTATGACTGTAATGCACGAAAATATTCGCATCTGTAATCTTTTCTCAACCGATGGTGTCGTCGATGACTTTAACCCCTTATGGACCAAGCCCGAATAGACTCGGTTTGCTCCTATAGTCCTATATAGTCTATTTCACATTGTTCCAGAATCAGGATTCTGAATAAACACGATTCTCGATGTAGTATGAAAAAATGAGATTTCGTCTGGTGCCTTCAATCCGTCGTATATGCAATTCCAACTCCCCCGAGTACGAACAGTTAACTACCTTCCCTATCCAAACGGAAACGTGACGTTCATGTGAACTAACCTGGTCTTTAAAGGGTTAAACATCTTGCGGATATTTTTATTAATCAACGACGTTTCCACCGATTGAAGAAAATATTACAGATCAGAGTATTTTCGTGTGTCAAGCACTTTTCCAGCTTTTTGTTTTTAAAATAACCTCTCTATAGCAACCTCAATGTGAAAATAGTCTGTCTGTCATAGTGGACTAAAAAGAGAGCAAATAAGACTCCTCTCTTATTCCTCTGAACCATTAAAATTGTCAAACCTTACTTGTGTAAGTTTATTATTAGCTACGTAAGTTTATACGTAGAACCAAACGGAGGAAAAATATTGTTGCCTTATTGCACCGGCCGCCACTGGGTAGAGTCTCTGTTTGTTAAGACGAGTGAAACCTTGGGCCGCACCATTGATGGATGCGTTCTTACACATTGGTGTAATATTTCACTGCCTTTGATGATTGACATACATATATTTACGCTGTTGAAGCGATTCTTTTGGGCATTGTAGACATTCTTGATTGATATTAACAGATTCATCGACAATCAACCCTCTAAGGCCCAGGTTAGTTAAAAAGACGCCAATCTTCCGTTTAAATAGGGAAGGTAGTTAACTGTTCGTACTCGGGGGAGTTGAAATTGCATATACGACGCATTGAAGGCGCCGTATCTCGTAAGTGTTTTCATCGCTAATCGTATTTTCCGGAATGAAGACTGAATCAATATGAAATAGACGAGAGGAGAAAAACGAGTCGACTCGGGCTTGGTCCATAAAGGGTTAACTCTTTTATCAGCGAAACACCGTGGGGCCTCTTCGTTTATAAACAAATATAGAAAAACACATCCAAAGAAGGTTCCAGCGGAGCCTAAAACTCATGACCAATCAGAAGGTGACTTATATCGTTATATATTTTTGTCTTAATTCTATACATCGAGCAATCATAGCACAGCTCCGTGCATATCATAGTATGCTGGAGGCGCCTCCGAGAGTCCGAGCCTAGCCTCCGTCCAAAACATTTCTCGACGGTTCGATAGAAGATAGAACTGGTTCTATCCACCTAAGCCGGTAATAAACGACAAAACGTCGATTTCGTATCTTCGGGAGTGTGTGACTGCTGTGATCTTTGAACTCTTCCCGATTTGGGAAGAACTAAAAATAAGAAGCAGTGGCGTCGCGTGCAATCTGGCATCGCTGCGTTTCGTCTATATAATGCATAATGCACAGCGCACTCCCTCGAATCGATACTTTGCACGGGTTTAAATGGACAAAATATAGCGCTGCCAGATCGCATGCGACGCCACTGATAAGAAGACTGTGGCAAGTGCCACACCGCCACCCGTACTATATCAAATACGAAAGTTTAGGGAGACAAGAATTCGACATGATCGGCGTTGATTCACCAGATTCTCCACCGGTTAGCTGTAGGTTCGTAGAATTTCTCTTACTTATGAATAGTAGTGGCGTAGTCCGCGTAGTGTGCAATTTGGCAATTTGACTTTATGCTCATTTGAACCCATGGTGAAAGATCGAATGCGTAGGTGTTCTCCAAGCACACAATAATTCGATATTTTCCATGGGTTTACATGGACACAATGCAACGTTGCCTAAGGGCACGCTATACGCCACTGATCAATAGACAATTCCGCCGACCTATACATCTAAAGAGCAGACCTATTGTTTATCCAGTAGCGGTTAGTTCAATGTGGCAACAACGGCTTTTCCTCTACTTAAACCTACACAAAATAAACGATCTTCAGAGGATTCACAGAATCGATACTTTTGCCTAGGTTCAAATAGCAAAATAGCAAGGTAGCCATATAACACGAGCTGCAACTGTGTCTATCGAAATGAGACATTTGTTTTTCGACTTGGGATATTGGTGCGTGAACTTTGGGAACATACTGTAAAAGTATCAACATCAGCACCAATATATTCCCAGATATTACTGGGAGTTGCCGAGTTGAAAAACTTGGAATTAGTAGTTGGAGATTGGGGCATGACTTGCGAGAAAACACTGAGAATAAATAAAATGGTCACTGCCAGTTCCATGCCCATGATATTTGATTATAGCGTTGCCGGATGTACGGTTTTAGAACATTTATTTATCATAAGAATCTATGTAAAATATACGTCTGTTTACCTCAAATCATGCAGCAATCTGGCAATTCTGCTTGGAACCTTCATAAACCTGACAACAATGCAAGTTTCGCTTACCGATATTGTGGCGGCTCGATTTCCGGTCATATTTTCCTCATTACCAAGAAGTGGTCAGCGCCTCTATAAAACATTGCTTCAGAAAACTCTTCAGCTGCCATTGTTATCACTCTGTGGCATAGCGTGCAATTTGGCAACGTTGTATTGTGTCCATTTAAACCCACATGAAAGGTCGAATGCGAAGGTGTTCGCCGAACACCCAATAGTTCGATCTTATGAATGGATTTAAATGGACACACTACATCGTTGCCAAACTTCACGCTTCGCCACTATGTTGTCACTCTGTAATTAAACCCGCGTGCGTAAGTTTTGCATTATCAATTCAACGACGAAGACCGGTCAATTCAGCATGTTACATTTTTATATTCTAACCCAAGCTAGGGGTCAAACTTGAGGGTGATCTCTTTACATCGAATAGTTCGTTCGATATTTTTCATATGGACTTAACCAAAGAGTAAACAATTATAAGAGTCGCAATGGGTCTGTTGCAAACTTTAGCTACAGCGATTAGAGTGTTGAATCTTACGTAAATCGCCTGAAAAGTCCATTGGTGGCATCAGAAAGTCATAAAATGCAATAATAAACTCACAAGAGGCGTTTAATTAAATCCAAGATGGCGGAGAAATATCGAGCAATTTGTATGCATGCACCACGAACATCCAAGGAATGCCAACTTTGACAACCTCATCTGGAGGTAGAGGTTATGTGTTTGGTTGTGATCGATATTGTGAGGTTGGCCATCCTTGGATGTTCGTGGTGCATGCATGCAAATTGCTCGATATTTCTCCGCCATCTTGGATTTCATTACACGCCTCTTGTAAGTTTATTATTGTATTTTATGACTTTCTGATGCCACCAATGGACTTTTCAGGCGATTTTACATTAGTTGAAACTCTCTTAATAGTTATAGCAAAAGTTTGCAACAGACCCATTGCATTGAAAGCCAGCGTGATCAATGCTGATGAGAGTCGGCTTCTGATTGGCTAGAAATCGAGGGAAATCGAGGGTCCAAAGTATTTTCGGCCTTATGGAAATTAACACAGGGTTTTCGTTCCGGGACGTTTATCTCGAAACCTGTGCAAAATTGTCTCTAAACAATAATACGAGTCGATTTAGCAGAATTTTCCGAACAAATTGTTAAGTCACAAGTACCAGCGCATATTGTAAATTCGAGAAGACTGTCTCAGTTGAAAAGTACACATAATTAGTGAGTAACTCAAACACACGCCAAGCATGTAAACACACTATTGTGCGTACTTTTCAACTCTGAGACAGTCTTTTCGAATTTGCAATATAGTGGCACTTATGACTTATCAATTTGTTGAGAAAATTCTTCTAAATCGACTTGTTTTAATTGTTTAAAGGCAATTTTTGTTGAGAAAATTCTGCTAAATCGACTTGTATTAATTGTTTAAAGGCAATTTTGCACAGGTTTCGAGATAAGTGTCCCGGAACGAAAACCCCGTGTTAATTTACATAAAGCTAAAACAGTTTGGCACCACGATTACAGCCAATCAGAGGCCAGCCCGCGTTTTCCGACCTCTTATCTGCGTTGACCACGCAAGCCTTTCATTCAATCGCGACTCTTGTTTACTCTTTGGACTTAACTTAAATGATCGGCAACGTTGCCAGATCGCTCAAGAAGCTTTACTGTAATAGACGCATCAGTATTATAGTGCTAAATTAATGTTCGATATTATTTTCGTGGCCTCGCTCTAAATAGGTCTATTTGTACTTGACAGGAGGTGAGACTTTTCGACGCTCGTAATGTGATTTTCGTCCAATTATGCTTCGGAATCAAGTAATCAATCCTCATCCACAGCGCTGTACCGAACATTTGCAAAAGACCCATTGTAACTCTACGAAGTTCACTTCCGTTTTGCTTGAGGTGTAGGTGCGAGAGCCGGGAGCTAAGTTGTTGCTAAAAGACCGAGAAAATCGGTGAGACCTTCAGGTCAAAGTTCATCGAGTAGGAAGTTTGTTGGTAAAGGTTAAAATCCTGAAAAAGAAGGCTTGCTCTCGGAATGGTGTCTGAATTCTGTAGGTGGCGCGCGCGTAAAACATAATTAGAGTTTCTATCAGTGACGTTGAAGAGGCGCCCTTTTATTCGTTCGAGGAAGAGGGCGGGCGAGAGCAGGGATGACGGTGAGTGGGGGTGGGTGGGGGCGGGTGGGGGTGAGTGAGGGTGGGTGGAGGTGGGCGTGGGTGGGAAAATGGGGGATGGAACAACGGGGTCTCGGGACTTCGAGGGCAGCGTAGCGGCGCATGCATGGCGGGGGCGGGTGAAGGACGGTGTGGAGGGTGGCGGATGGCGTGGCGGCGGGGCGGTGGGGTGGGGGCGGCGGGGTGAGCGGTAGGAGCGGGGTAGCGGGGGTAGCGGGGGCGGGTGAGCAACCTGGGCCCAAAAGCTACACCAATCTCCACCGAGAAATTTACCCCCAACAGATTCAAACTTGCAAGTTCGAGCGTTGAAAATTTGACGTCAGAACGCAGTTATGACGTCGCGTCGGAGGTGCGTCTGAACTGTGACATGTTGAATGTTGAGTTCCAATGTTTTTTTTTTTTTATTGGTTGTGTTGCCCGGTGTTGTCCGTGTGTTTTTTGTTTGCTTGCCGGTCCGTCTGTTTGTTTGTTTGTTTGTTTGTTTGTTTGTTTGTTTGCCTCTCTGTTCATATGTTTGTTTGTTTGTTTATGTTTTCGTTTGTTTGTTTGATTATGTTTTCGTTTGTTTGTTTGTTTGTTTGTTTGTTTGTTTGTTTGTTTGTTTGGTTGGTTGTTTGTTTGGTTGGTTGTTTGTTTGTTTGTTTGTTTGTTTGTATGTCATGTTATTTGTTTGTCTGTCTGTTTGTTTGTTTGTTTGCCTCTCTGTTCATTTGTGTGTTTGTTTATGTTTTCGTTTGTTTGTTTGTTTGTTTATGTTTTCGTTTGTTTGTTTGTTCGTTCGTTTTTTTGTATGGCATGTTATTTGTTTGTCTGTCTGTTTGTTTATTTGTTTGTTTGTTTGTCTGATTATTTGTTTGTTTGTTTGTTTGTATGTCATGTTATTTGTTTGTCTGTCTGTTTGTTTATTTGTTTGTTTGTTTGTTTGTCTGATTATTTGTTTGTTTGTTTGTCTGATTATTTGTTTGTTTGTTTGCTTGTTTGTTGATGTATTTATTTTTGTGTGTTTCTTTGATTTTTTGCTTGTTTATCTATCTGTCTGTGTGTCTGCTTATTTGTTTGTTGTGAAATCATTTGGACCCAGTAAAGCCCACATTTATCGATTCATAGTTTGCCTGGGCATTTGCCCCCCCCCCCCCCCCCAGGATTTGAAGTCAGGCTCAAAAACGGAAACAAAGTTTATTAATGAGCAAAACAAAAAAAAACAAAACAAAAAAGTAACCAGATCCCCCCCCCCCGAGCCGAACGCGAAATGACGCCCCTGTATTCTTAGTACAAAATGGCCGATTTTGAAACAACCTCTCTCCGCATTCGGAACGCGAAGTTAAACGCGCATAAAAACCTTTTAGCTACAACCGATCCTATCGATATCTACACCGACACCTACTACATATCTATCTACACATGCTTTAGTAAAAAAGATGAGGAGCGCTTTCGGTCTCGGTTCACTTGTTGGCATATAAGGTCCTTCTTCTTCTCTTTGCCCATTTGAACGAATGCGTTATAAAAGAATGGAGAGAGGGACAATCACGTGACTTCTGTCACCGCTGCCCGTAATTCCGTCCTTTTCCAACTCATCCATTCAAATGGGTGGAGAGAGGGAGAGAAAATTTGCTGGACCCCCGCCTCTGACTCGGAATCATGTTTACAAGATACCTTTTTATTTAATTTTTCTTCAGTGCGTTTGAAAATCATGTTTTTTCCCCAGTTTTAGCCACAAGTCTCATCTCTCCGCCCTGGATCAACGCCAGAGATGTATCAATAAATTTGTCTGCCTCTCTCTCTTTGCCCGCATTTGAACGCAAGTTTCTTAGCGAAGGATGAAAAGAGGCAGCGGCTGAAGTCACTTGATAGGATTGTAGCTTCCATCAGTCCTTTTCTAACACATGTGTTTTAATGGACAGAGAGATGAAATGGGAAATGCCTAGAGACGCTATGGCAACTAGTACAATTTGGCAACCATCCTTTTTTGCCATTTGAACCTATGCAAAAGTATCGATTTCTTATGTGTCCAACACGGAAAAAAATAGTTGGTAAGATTTACCATCATGATGACTGATTTCTGCACCTGCCAAAAAGATGGTAAACATGACCATATTGGGTTGAATGAACTAGATACTTGTTCTTTCCAACCCAATATCTGGTCAAGTTTACCATATTTTTGGCAGGTGCAAAAATCAGTCATCATGATGGTAAACCTTACCAACTATTTTTTTCCGTGAATCGATTATTTTACAATGGTTTGAATGGAGAACCGAGAAAGTCCGTTGTTGCCAAATTGCACGAGCCATACCATTGCATTGCCCAGTGGTCTGAGATAAAAAAAAAAAAAAAAAAAAAAAAAAAAAAAAGTGGCCGTAAATCTGTGAAAAAAAGTCATTAAACATCATAATTTTAGACCTTTAGAACTATTTCATAACTTTTCAGTGACATTTCTGAGTTTAAATTACTTTTTTAATGTGTTCCAATGATTCAAATTAGTCTTGAAAGTTTTATAAATGATAAATGGATGAGAAATTCACTCTCTGATTTTTGGTCACTTTTTGACGATCTCTGACCATAGCGCATTGTAGAGAGTAGAGACGCCACTGATCATCAGTCATCAGCCAACTTTTGTGACCGCTTTCTTGCATCATTTATGAATACGAGGACCGAACTTTCCACAGTTTTTATCCTCCTTGCTTTTTTGAAGAATTTTCCTCGTGCTAAAATCGCGGTCAAATATGAGAGGCGGGCAACTTTAGAGCTCAAAAATCTCGACCTTGTAAGGTTAATTTAACATCGGATTAATTATTAAAATCGTTGGAAGAAACGAGTTAAGCTTTGAGAATTGAGATTCGTAATAATTTATATTTGAGCTCGCACTCTAGAATTTCCTCGATAACCTCACACTTAAGCTTGACGCCAGGCCAGGCTCCGTCCAACTTTTCCTCCTCTTTAATAATCCCGCGTTTTTCTTTTACCCTTGATAGCGTTTTAGAATTCACCGGAGAATAGCGTCCGCCGCGCCGCTGCAAGAATATTACATAGCCCGGCGTTGCAATTTATCTATATACCACGAAAATACTCCAGTAAGTATAACCTTCAAAAGAAAGTCCTCTCATCGAAACCAGTGGCGAGGCGTGAAATTTTCCAACCATGTATTTTCTCCATTTAAATTCACCAAAAAGGTCGAACACATGGTTTCGCGCGGGCGATTAAATGAAACAAAAAGAAACTACAATAAAAAAAAAAACTCAACAAATGAAATGAAACCAAAAAAAAAAAAACCGCGGAACAAAATGTTTTAAGGGGTTTTGGAAAATCCTCCCTGGCGACGCTCGCCGTGGGGCATCCTAACGGATTAGGGTACATCAGGGAGATCTTTATAAATTTAACATTGAAAATAAAAACACGTAGGTGATCAGCGAAGCGAAATAGCAAAAAAAGCGAGAAAGAAGAGAGATTATAAAATGCGGGAAGCGATGCGACAAAAAGCGAGAAAGTTGAAAAGCTTTTCGAAAATTAAGGCGCGGAAAATAAAGAAATTAATCTAATTGACAAAAATGAAGGGAAGCGGAGCGAAGCGAACGAATTTTACATAGCGAGAAGCGCGTTTATAAAAAAACGATTTATCGATGGATTCGATTTCTCCTTGAGGAATTAGCGTCTCTGGAGTAGTAATACTTATACGATGGAACGGTCGCTGATCAAAATCCAATAATCAGAATTATGCGAATAAAGTAAAGGAAGAGGTAGGCGTTAAACACAGGAAGGGTGGGGAAAGCGAGGATGTCAAAGGCCTGCAGTCATCGGCGATGACCAGGCGCATTTTGACCTTTCTAATGTGTTTCAATGGGAAAAAGGAACGTTGCCAAATTGCACGCTTCGCCACTGAATAAGAATGAATATTTCTACCAGGATACTTCCTTTTCAGAGCCATACTTATCTTACTATAGTATAATAATACATAATCTTTGATTAGCGGGGTGGCGGCGGTAGAAAGTGGCCCTTAATTAAATGGGACAGGTCCTTTATGATAAATGTACTTCCTTACTTTTTACCAATTTTTGGCAACATTGAAATTTGTCCATTTAAACCCATGGAAAAGATCGAACACCTTCGCATTCGACCTTTTAGGTGGGTTTAAATGGACACAATACAATGTTGCCAAATTTCAGGTTACACCACTGATTTTTGACGATCTCGGACCATAGTGCAGCAAAAAGAAGATTACACAGCTCAGCGTTTCACTATTTCTATACACCGCGAAAATACTGTCATTCAGAATCTTGTCTGCACCGATGCGATAAATGCACCGGAGAAGGAGAATCGCACTGGTGCATATAAAAGATTTCATATCTCATAATGTTGCAGTACGTAGCTACATACCAGGGAAATAACATTATCTTTTATCTTGTCATCTACTAACACTGGTGACGCAATACGGTGAATAATGTACCTCTCTTATGTATATATTCAGATGATTCGTTATGTATATTCGTTATGTATATGTATTACAGAAAAATCAGGGCGCGAGTCAACATCCAGCAGGAAAATTATCGTCATGATGATGATCATACAATCTATGGGGAACAATCGATTCGAATCGAAGAAGGATCAGTGGAGCCATCGATTAATCGATTCTTTTGCTGAGGTTCGAATGGGAAAAATGAAAATCGATTAATATACTCAAGCCTCTACCACACAGTGGTCCGAAGTTGTCAAAAAGTGGCCAAATATCAGAAAGTAAATTGCTCATCCATTTATCATTTCCCTATATTAAGTTTCATGACCAATTCGAAGCATGTATAGTATGAACCAAAGAGTAAACAAGAGTCGCAATTGAATGGAAGGCCTGCGTGGTCAACGTAGATGAGGGATCGGAACGCGGGCTGGCCTCTGATTGGCTGCAACGCGTAGAGCTAAAATGTCTTAGGGTGTAGGGAAATTAACACGGGCTTTTCGTTCCGGGACGTTTATCTCGAAACCTGTGCAAAATAGTCTGTACGCAATTTATGCGAGTCGATTTAGCAGAATTTTCCGAACAAATTGATAGGTCATAAGTGCCACTTTATTGCGAATTCGAAAAGACTGTTTCAGTTTAAAAGTCCTCACAATATCTAGTGAGTTACTCAAGCACTGCTCAAACACACGCCAACCTATCAATTTGTTCGGAAAATTCTGCTAAATCGACTCGCATAAATTGCGTACAGACTATTTTGCACAGGTTTCGAGATAAACGTCCCGGAACGAAAAGCCCGTGTTAATTTCCCTACACCCTAAGACATTTTAGCTCTACGCGTTGCAGCCAATCAGAGGCCAGCCCGCGTTCCGATCCCTCATCTACGTTGACCACGCAGGCCTTCCATTCAATTGCGACTCTTGTTTACTCTTTGGTATGAACACTTTCAACAAGTAATTTAAACCTATAGAAATGATGTCACTGAATAGTTTTATAATAGAAGCTTTAAAGATGAAAACGTTGATTTCGGATGACTATTTAATCTTTGATTTTTGGCCACTTTTTTCTCAATCCCAGTTTATTTTGCGCCGGATTAAAACCACCTTTCCACGGAGCAATTCGATCATTTCAGCTAGAGTTGGTTACGCAAATTCTCAGGGTTTCGGTAAAAACAACTCACTTCAATTAGTGTTGTATTACGCAAATGAGTGGGTATGTGAGGTGAGGGTTCCTATAAAATTTCCTAATGAAATTATAACAACAGGAAAAAAATTCAATGTGAATAAATGATATTTCATATAAAAAATTAAAAAAAAAAAAAAAAAAAAAAAATATGTATTCTAATTTCATGTAAAAATGTACTTTACTTGGATTTGCGACATTTGAGAAATTTTAAGAGTCTACGGATCACTTATGATCAATTACTTCATAGTTAAAGCGATCATTAAGACTGTTTCTATGAGTGACGGAGCTATTCGTCCTGTGGTCTATTCTGAACCAATAGCTCTGTCTCTCATAGACAGCCTTAACGATCGGTTTAACGATGAAGTAAAGATTGTTGCCAGGTTTTCCTGTAAAGATTACTAATTTCCACGTTGAGTCTAATGAGTCAAATTGCATTATTATTCGGTAAATGTCAACATTGTGAGTCAAATGATTGACTCGCTGATGCTATCGAATTGAAAATACGCAGTTTTAGCCCTCGGCCATTTTTTCTCATCTCGTCCAACGACCGGGCGTATTTTTCGGAAGCATCAACAAAAACAGTATCAAGCCGCTGAAACAATCGATTATAATTTTCCTCATTTGAACCCTAGCAAATGTATCGATTATTCGGTTGTTCCATCAAAGCCTTTTCGAATCGAATGTTCTCAATAGATTTATACGCAGATGATAGACATTAAATCGACAATCGTACCACAGCCCCCCCCCTCCCGTCCATTTGAACTCAAGCAAAAGTATCGATTATTTATTCAATTATGCTATCAAACCCCTCTTCGAATCTATCGTTTTCCATGGATTTCTATGCAGAAGATTTCGATTTCATTGACCGCCCCCCCCCCCATTCGAATCCAAGCTAAAGTATCGATTATTCGTTGGTACCATCAAACCCTCTCCGAATCGATTGTTTCCCATGAATTTATATGCATTTTAATCTCCTATCGTTTTCCCCTCATTTCAACCCAAGCGAAAGTATCCTCCTGCAATCGATTGCTCCCCATAGCTTTAAATGCAGGAGATATCGATTTATCGCAATCCATATGAAGCGCCAATGGAGGGCGGGCACGGATCGTTGCGTTGATCAGTAACCTTACGTGCGTTGCCTTGTCCAAGGTCAAACATGGAATTAAGTCTTTGCACCTACTGATTGAAAAGAGGGGAGAGGGCTTTACAGTGGGGGCGGAGGAAGAGGGGATGGGGGAGGGGGAGAGGGAGAGGGAGAGGGAGAGGGAGAGGGAGAGGGAGAGGGAGAGGGAGAGGGAGAGGGAGAGAGCAACTACAGAACATTTTCAGGGCCAACTGGTGACTGGTGAGAAGTGAGTATTACACAGGCGGATACAGAAATTTGTCCGTCTCTCTCTCTCTTCCCATTCAAACACATGTGCTAGAAAAGGATAGCAGAGAGGGCCATCACGTGACTTTAGCCCCTGTCTCCCTCCTTTTTTAACGCATGCGTTCAAATGGGAAGAGAGAGAAAGACAGACAAATTCCTGTGTCCGCCTATGGAGTACTATAGCGGGTATTACCTTTATATCCAAGATGTCTAGACGCGAACGGACGCCTCTCGCCTCCTGAAAACTGACTGATTGAACCAATTCTCAAGTTAAATTTTGGTATGTAAATGTGAGATTGCTATAGTCTGTCCGCTCTAACTTGAGACCTGAGCGGGCAATAAATTAATTTCGAAAAATGGAGAATGGCAACATCGCTCGGGTGTGCTGAGCGATTGCTCAGCAAGCGCGCCGTAGCCCTATTGTCATGCAGTATATTATTCGCTGCCGCGTACAGGTAGCCACTGTCCCTTTTTTCTTCCAGTCATCAGTGAGCTTCAGCAAAATGCAATTTTTTTTGCTTTGCAAATTATCAGTGTTTTGGCATCAGTTCTGAACCCAGCTTGAGTTTCTGATGGAAATGATACCCAGTTTACTTTACTTTCATCTCATCTTATTTTTTTTTTGCCTACTCAACAAGTAGACATACATACCAAAACACATTGGTGTGTCAGAGCTGCCGTATTGCGTATAATGCATGGCATTTTTCAATTCACCGATGATTCCACTGATTGAGAAAATATTACCCAGTTCTGTTCAGTGTATGGCTGTGCTGGACAAAAATGCTCTAATCTGTATTATTTTCTCAATGTGTGCAATCACCGCTCGATTATTAAAATGTCCGCAAGTTTCTTGAAGTCATCGCCGGTCGTGAAAATATTAAAGATTCGAGTATTGTAGTGCATTACAATTTACAATAGTATACTGAATAGAACTAAAATGTGTAATCTTTTCTCAACCGGTGGAATCATCAGTGAATTAAAAAATGCCATTGATTATATTAATTATACGCAAAACAGAAGCTCTGCGGTGTATATCGCATAGTTTATTCATTGAGACAAAGTTTTTAAATGAAGGAGAGAAAACAACTTGTATGCATTTTGTGAAGTCAGCTGATAGTCTCTCAGGGCTAGGCACATTCTTTCCACAACGGCGTGACGAAGAAGTAAGAAAAGAAACTCCGTTTTCTTTCAAATTTTTTTTAATTTCTCCTCTGTAGCGCTCATTATTTTCAGTTTTATTTTACTTTTATTTTAAAAACAATTTGTTGGGCGACCCCCACCGGCAGAGAAAAGATTCCAGATTAGAGTATTTTCGTGCTTTAGTAGTCATAAACTGAACTGAACTGTGTAATCTTTTCTCTGCAGTCGGTGGAATCATCGGTGAATTGAAAATACCGTTAAATGTACGCAAAATCATCGGTCGGGTCTCCACCGCGGTGTCGGCTCGTGAAATGCGATTTTTTGCTGTCTTCTCCATTTAAAACTACAGAAAAGTATCGATCTTCAGGGGGTTATTTTATAATTTGATACAACTCCCCGTGGTTTTTCTCTCTTTTTATTCATTTTTTTCATGCCATAAATGTGATTTGTTTTATTTCATCACTTTAACTGTCATATTAAGTTTAATCGGTTCGTACCAGCTCTCCTCGTGAACCTGAACCGTACCGAACCGACAATTTTGCAGGTTGAAAAAAGCACTGTTTCACACGAAAGTTAACCTAACGAATAGAATAAACAGCCACCCCGAAATTTATTCGATGCACGACAGCTAAGATTTGAACTTTTTTCCTTGCCTTCCCCTTCCTTAATAAATTAGAAAATTCATTCTTACAATTAGTATGATTTACCCTTTCATAGTATAAAAACCTAATAATTTATAACAGAAAAAAAGTAATTAATGACTTTGATTTCATCAATTTTTTAAGAGACTGATAATCGCTCTTGATCATTGTATGAAACAATAAAAATAGATCAATGAAAAGTAGCTATGCAGGAAGCAATCCAAGGGTGGTGGATGGGATGAGGCGCATTTTGGGTCGTCGTAGTCCGAGAGTGGGACAATAGCCCTGTCAACTCGGTGGACTGACGAAGGTGAGCACTCCTACAACGTTGCCACAGCGTGCAAATCTACCTGAATCGCCAGGACTCAAGTTAGAGCGGACAGACTATAGTACGTGTGAGAGTGTGTCGTTACACCAACAATCTCATCCAAAAATTGATCCGATGGATTCTGTACTCAAGAAATCGAATATTTATGTAAATTCGCCGAAAACATTATTCGTTGATGAGCGAATTCCGGCTTCAACTCCGGTTCGGATTGTCGCCTTTGAGATTTATACAAGAAGTCATAAACGCTTTTATTTACTGACAGCTTTATGACTGTTTTTGTGGCTGGGCAATCGACACATTCTACTCATATCTTTTTATCTAGATTGACACTGATGACCACCATGTCCCACGCGTCATCCATGCTGCAGGAATCCACGAGATCAAAGTTAAAGCATCAAAGGTCAACGAACAATTTAATGGTTTTTTGTTCGTAGGGTTTCTGTTCAGTCGCAAAAATCCCCACAATACACCTAGAACGCATTTACTGTAGTGCTCACGTTAAATGAACTTTGAACCTTTAAGGTAGATGTCCCAATTACCGCCACCCTTTAAAAAAAATCCGTAAAATACCTGTAAAACAGGACAGTTGGTGGGACAGTGGCGGTAATTGGGACATCTACCTTAAGATGAGCAAAAACCCGATTTAATTATTGTCTTTTCATGGATGTTTGGCAAAAGAAAAGAGAATGAAATAAAATAATATGTAAACTTTGAAATTTGATCTATACAGGGTGTCCCAGACCTACCGTACCAGTCCTTTTTCTCGGCCGCTATTCGATATAAAAAGCTGAAAATTGGTACGCTCGGGTATTTTGACGAGACAAATTCAAATGTTGAGGTTTCAAAGCCCCCGACCATTTTTCGGGTGGTTTTGGGGGGTCGACCCTTTTTCGGTATTGGGGATCCCCCGTGTAAAAGCGAAAGAAGTTCAAAAACTGAATCAAATTGGTACTCCTAATGATTTAATGCAAGATGGCCTTTCGTTAGACAACCGAAAATCATTTTTAGGCCCCTAATCCCCCCCCCAAAAAGCCCCCATAACCATAAATAACCAATTGGTGCAAGAATTGTCGCAAAATCTCCGGAAAAATTTCTGAACAGGGTAGTTTAGGTCAAAGAGCTCGAATTTGATGGTTTCAAAGCCCCTTGACTATTTTTTGGGGGGGGTTTTGGGGGGTCACCTCTTATTCGGTATAATTGGGGGACCCCCCCCCCCCTTAGAAGCGAAACAAGTTCAAAAATTGAGTCAAAGTGGTATTCCTGATCTTATAACACATAATAACATTATAAGTTGGTCAACTGAAAATCATTTTTCGGCCCCAACCCCTCCTCAAACTAGCCCGCAAGTACGAAAAACCCAATTTATGCAAAAGTGGTCGTAAAATCTCCGGAAAAATTTCTGAGCAGGGGTATTTTAGGTCAAAAAGCTCAAATTTGACGATTCCAGGAGGCCTGGGTCTCTCCTAGAGTGAGAACGGGGTCGAGGAATTTGTTAAAAACATATGAATGCCATCGCGTTCAAGCTATCACGCGCGTGTAAGATAGAAGCGCAGTTGAAGTAATTTAGATACCACACATAATTTCGAGATAAATTAATATTATTTTCCTTATGATGAACAAATATTTTACAATATACATGTCATGATCGTTAAATTCAAGGGCAAAACTAACTACCTCGCGGAGACAATGAAACAAAAGAAAGCTTAGTTAAATCTACAGTGGATTCGAAAAATATTTAACAACTTGCTACTTGTTGATGACGAAATTATTTAAAGAAAATCTTGTATCCTTAGAAGAAAAATATTCACACATTCGTGATTCGAGTGAGGAGGAAACCCTTATAGATGAAAGGTAAGAGACTAAGAGAGACATCAGTGTTTATGATTTTAATCATGACGATAAACACGTACACGACAAGGATTTTTTGTATGTTGTGTGTGTGTGTGTGTTTAGAAGGAAAACTGACTAGCTATATTCCACGACTACTTACAATGTATTATGAAATAAGAAAAAAATATTTACATTCAGAAAGTTCCAGACATGAAAATTTGCAGGAAATTTCCATGCGTAAATTTTTCCTGGATAGAGGGAAAATATAGTCGAATGACAAAAAATTACCAAACACGTCCCCCATTTTAATTTCATAAAGAAGCATCACCTCGATTATTTCACTGAAAAGTAGTCGATTAAGCAAATGAGCATGGCGATAGTCTGTTTTAGTACAGCAAAAGTATATCGTTTGGATTTTCCGTTCGCTACTTCTGGCTCCAAACAAACTCTGCTTCAATGTATAATTTTGGGTTTGTTCAAAGCGCATTTTTGACGGGAAGTTTTGGCTATATTCAATCAAGAAAGTATTGCGTCCTTTTTGCGATTTTGAATTGTACGTCCTCAAAAATGCTTCATTATGCCTCGTTCCTCGGCTGAAACTTCCTAAATCAACTAAATAATGCAAACTAAACGATGCATTTGGAAGTTACAATTTCCCAAATTCCTGCCCATTCTACAACAATAACAACACGTGGGTATTCTAAACTCCAAATGCATCTCTTAGTCTGCAATAAATTGTTCATTTTGGCAGTTTTAGTGGTAACACCGGGCATAAATAAGCATTTTTGAGGACGTATAGACTTCAAAATCGCAAGAAGTTTGCATTATACTTTTTTGATAAATGGGTATGTTGCAAACTTTTGCTACAACGATTAAGAGTGTATAGTCTAATGTAAAATCGCCTGAAAAGTCCATTGGTGGCATCAGGAAGTCATAAAATGCAATAATAAACTCACAAGAGGCGTTTAATGAAATCTATAAGATGGCGGAGAAATATGTAGGAGAAATATTGAGCAATTTGTATGCATGCACCACGAACATCCAAGGATGGCCAACTTTGACACACTCTTTGGAGGTAGAGGTTATGTGTTTGTTTACGTTGTGATCGATATTGTGAGGTTGGCTATCCTTGGATGTTCGTAGTGCATGCATACAAATTGCTCGATATTTCTCCGCCATCTTGGATTTTAGTAAACGCTTCTTGTGAGTTTATTATTGCATTTCATGACTTTTTGATGCTTTCAATGGACTTTTCAGGCGATTTTACATTAGATTCATCTCTCTTAATCGTTGTAGCAAATGTTTGCAACAGACCCATTGCCGAAATTTCCGTTCAAAAATGCGCTTATGGAGAAATTACAATTAAACAGAGTTTTTTTGGAACCAGAGATCCCCAGACGCTAATGGATACGCTTCGCTCTACTGAACCAGTGTATTTCCCCAACCTTGATATCGGTATACTGCATTTTAAGAGCCACCGCAAATATCAAAAGTAAAATTACTGGCTGTAAAACCTTTTTGGCTTTAGCAGATACTTACAGAGTAAACTGAAAGCATTTCCGCTCGGAAATGTTCCTGAATGAAAATTTTCCACGGGAAATGTTTCCACGATTACATTTTTTCTACGGAACGGTAAAGAAATTCCTGGAAAAAAGAAGGTAAAAAAAGAAAAACGTTTGATTAAAAATTCTGCTTTCAAGTACCTATGTCCCCATTTTCATGTGAACCATAAAGTTGCAGGTTGCGAGTTTCTCGTGTCATCGGGTCGCAGCCGCAGAGGATGGAAGTATATAAACACAGGTGTCAGATGGTGAGACAAAACAGTATATTTCGCGTGAAACCAGATGAACTTGCGGGCGAATTTTCCGCTGCAATCTGGTAACTCGACTTGCGTGGGCGAGGCGAGGCGGCCGCGGGCCGCGGGCCTCGGGTCGATGCGCGTGTTGCGTTGGTGCGACGCGACGGTAGCCGCCGGCGCACAGTAAGTTCGAAACTTGGATTTTTCGGACATTAAACAATTTTTTGGATTTTGAACATTTTAACCCTTTCAGCGCTGAATTATGAAAAAGGAGTTTCTCAAGTCTCTGATCTTCACTTCACATAGGTTAGGTGTACACTTATATTCGTGATTTCATGTACATGTCCTTTTTTTTTTTTTTTTTTTTTTTTTTTTTTTTTTTTGAAATTTCATGTGAGTCCATGATAAGAGGCAAGATAAATGGATTATTTCGGACACGAATTTTCGTTTTTTAATTTTGAACATTTTAACCCTTTCACCGTTGAATTATGAAAAAGTGGTTACTTAAGTCTCTGACCTTCACCAATGACTCATATATACTCGTAATTTCATGTGAATGTCAATTGTTTCATTTTTTTTAAAATTTCATGAGAGTCCATAATAGGAGTCAAAAGAGATGGATATTTTGGACATGAAACAAGTTTTGATTTTTGAAGATATTAACCCTTTCAGCACTGAATTATGAAAAAGTATAGTTTCGTTGATCTTAGACCTTTACTCGTGACTCGAATGACTTTCTCTCATAAAATTGCAAACGCATGTCAATTAATTGTTCTTTTTGAAATTTCGTAAGAATACATGATAACAGAATGTCCTTGGTATGAGACTTAGTGTGGGTTTCAAGGGCATAGACTCTACCGTGGTTGAACACAAATCACAGATTCGAGTATTTTCGTGCATTACATTCATACCTCCCTCCCTTTTGATCAAAAAATTAAAAGTCTGAAAAAAGAAGAAAAACCGTAGATTACGTGTGCTTGGAGTTCTATAATCTAACAGAAAATATTAATGAAAGGGATATTTATAATTGGCTTATTATAATTGTATAATTTTTTAATTTAATTTTATTATTTTTGTGTTGAAAATGGCTGCGATTTACGTCCTCGCCAATAAAAGGTCGTATTCCAGCATTGAACCCTTTCCTGTTTTACTTATTGTTCTTGTAGTGAAATGTACCAACAAAGTTATCTTAATTTACCAAAGGTATGTTCCATTTACCAGTGGCGCACCCAGGTCCCAGGATGGGGGGGGGGGGCGGCTACAAAGTCAAAGCCTCTTGGAATTTTTTTAGTATCACAAAATGCAGAGTTCCCTGAGAGTTACTCTGGGTTGGGGGGGGATTTAGCCCGATATCCCCTCCTTCCGTGCGCCACTGGCATTTTTACCATATGATGGTATTTACCATACTTGATGGCAGCCTTGAAAATCAGCTGTGATGCAGTTGGTAAATTCAACTATAGACTTTTTTCCGTGTAGGTACCCGAAACTTAACTTATAATAGGATTCATTCACCGCCCCCCCCCCAAAATCGCTAATCTAGCCATATTTATACACGAATCGGGTGTACTTACAAACCAATCATAACTACCTTTTTCATTGATATTTTCTGTTAGATTAGACCTCCAAGCACACGTAATCCACACTTCAAGTATTTCTTCCTTGTTTCAGATTTTTAAATGTTGACCCTTAATGGGACAGGTCCTCTAAATGGGAGAAAAGCATTGTTCATTGTACCAGCCGCCACTGTGCAAGACCTCCATTTGATATCCGGAAATTTCCATACTAGAGGCCACTGGACGACGACCCCGCGATGCATCACAGAGAAGCAATTAAACCTGCACCAGACAAAACTACGATTATTTTCACGCTCATTGAAATGAAATGACTGAAATGAGCGTTGAACACATTAAACTCAATAGTTGCCATATCGCACGGAGGCTCCCTCCCATTCCCATACAAGAATTAATCGGAGGAGTCGCACGATCCGGCAACGCAGTTAAACTTGCTCTAATCTCGCTTATCAGGTCTCGAGACTCAATTGCCAATAAAATTAACACTGAGCCGCCGGCCGGCCGTAACCGGCGTTTGCGCGCGCGTTTTCAGCTCTGTGAATATGCGAGCATCAGGGGAACTGAACGAGATCAAGGCGAGAGAAGAGTCGCGAGTGCCGCACGAGCGAATCAATCGATCTATCGGTTTCGTAGAAACCAATACTAAAGAATCGATCTTTATAGTCACGTACGAGAGAATCTATCGAAGTATCGGCTTCGCAGAAACTTATAGTAAAGAATCGATCGTAAGTCACGCCCGAGCGAATTTATCGATTGAATAAATTCGCTCGCGTGAGCACTTAAGATCGATTCTTTACTATAGGTTTCTGTGAAACTGATACATCGATATATTCTCTCGTGCGCGACTGAAGATTGATTCATTTCTCTGTGTTTCTATGGAGCCCATGTGTTATGTCCGATGGCGTATCGGCCTATTCCGCGGAATGGGCAAAACTATGTGCTCTGTTTGCGGAATAAAGTATTTTGGTGATGAAATGCATCAAAAAATATTAATGGTTGGAAAAGAAAAAGTAGTCTGTTGGTAATCATAACTAATGAGTTTTATTTTTACACCGATGCGCTCATATTTTGTTCTTGTGAAACGAATTAAAGTACTTTTTCGTGGATATTCCAGTCATCATACTTATTTATGATTTTCAATCCAAAACGAATACCAAGTTTATCAACTTTGTGTAAATAATATTTGATTCAATCGTAAGAGCCCAAGTATATTTATAAAAAAAAAAAAAAAAAAAAAAAAATTACCTGGAAAATCTATGCGCTATCGCAATACTTTCTCACTTTTTCCTAATCTCAGTAAATTCATTAGAGTGAGAAAGTTAAAGAACAAAACCAAAAACTCATTTCGAAAAATCGTTGGGTATGCATGGGATAAATAATTTTCTTCTAATTCTCCTCTAATTCTCGAACAATAAGGTCCATCGCTTTTTGAGGCTTGCCGGCCGATCCTTGAAATTCACGACTTTTGGGTAGACTGGATAAGAATGGAAAACGGTGATTGGTGGAGACGAGTCACGTGGTTGCCAAGTCTAATCAAAATACGGAATGGATTAGATTGGTTATCGGGTACTCCAAGACTGCCCGATAACCAATCTAATCCATTCCGTATTTTGATTAGACTTGGCAACCACGTGACTCGTCTCCACCAATCACCGTTTTCCATTCTTATCCAGTCTACTCAAAAGTCGTGAATTTCAAGGATCGGCCCGCAGTAGAAATTGAGAATGCTTGACAATCTAATATCTATGTGGCTGATTTGCACAAACAACACTTCACCTTTGTCCTCGACTATCTCGAAACCGATTTGGTGTGTTCCTTTCAATTGCGAGACCTCAACCCAGTATTCTGGTTCGCATTCTAGTTGTGATTGTTTGTTTACATTATTTTCGACTCACTAGCGCAGTGACGTCAGCACGTCACGCAGCTTCATATCTGGCAACGTTGCATTTTGTCTATTTAAACCGGGTTGGTGATCTAATCTGTCCCTACCATCGAGCTATATAGCGATAGACGATAGAGAAGATTTATGGGCAGTGGCGTCGCGTGCAATTTGGCAACAATGCATTCTATCCATTTAAACTCATGTAAAAGGTCGAATTCAGGGTATGCACAATGCACAATGAAAATTCGATATATTTAATGAGTTTAAATGGAGGAGTCGCATTGTTGCCAGATGGCACGCGACGCTACTGTTTATGGGACGTGATATTGAAACTTCAAGGAGGTTGCCATAATGAAAATCTCTTACAGACATTTTACACGGGCTCGGTTTGTTTACCTTATTTTCGTTTAACCTCAAAAAGAAAGTTGTGACACATCCGCTTGAATGAAAATGGTTTAAACGAAAGTGAAAGTGTTACCCCTTCCATACATTGGTGTGAAATTTGGCTACAATGTATTTTCTCCGTTTAAATTCACCAAAAAATTCGAACGCTTCAGTCATAGGCGATGACCAGGCATGTCGACCTTTCTAATGAGTTTAAATGAGGGGAAAAGGAACGTTGCCAAATCGCACGCTTCGCCACTGACTGGCGATGGATGATATAAAGTGTTCTTGTGACACGGCAGCGATGTGTCCGCATGAGACTTCGTTCGATATCATTGCGATCGTGATCTTTCAACAAATATGTTTAAATGAAGAAATATTTTTTGGTACGAGGGATTCTACGGCGCAATAAAAAAGAGAACTATGGCTGTTTATTATTTATTAAACTGTGCATTGACAGTTTGGATCTAATTATTTCTTATGGGCAATTTCTTGAGAGCGATCGAGGTATAATATTTGTTTTGATCCAATTTTGAGCATGATCATGATGTCATCACTAACACGATCTATAGCTCCCGAATATTAATGACCTGATGACGTAGTCGGGTCACAATTTTAAATGACACTTAACACGCGCAATTAGAGCATCACACATCACACCCAGTTCAAGTTCACGTTTCTCTCCGATTATATGAAAGCATTAACGCACTTCACTTTTCCTACGAGTTTTTTATCATTTCCGATCCACGCTCAGAGGCATTTTTTTTTTGTTTCATTTGCCAGCGTTCACCACGTTGTAAGACGTAAACGGCACCGACGCGGATGCAGGATTTGTTTCTCGCCATCTCTCTCTCTCCTTCTTTTTGATTACATGTACTAGAAAAGGATAGAGGTCCATCACGTAAATGTGGCCCCTTTCTCCCTCATCTCCTTACATGTTCATTCAAATGAGCATGAAAAGAGTAAAACACGTGTCTGGCGCACAGAAAAAACAAAAATTGATACTTTGGTAGCGCTGACAAAACCTTCGGTGGGAAAATGACTCACAATCAGCAAAATACTTCATTGAGCTAACCAAATCTTTGGTTCGCCCAGAAAAAACTCTTTAGTTAGGAGTCCAAAATCTTTAGGTTTAACTTGACACAATACAACGATGTCAAATTGCACATTGCGCCACTGGTGCCATCATCTTCCCCCCCCCCCTTTCAAAAGAAAACTCCTCCTAACCGAACGTCATAAATAGCTCTCAACAAATCAATAGCCTTGCAACAGTCCCCGCAACGGCCATAAAGGCCTAAGCTCCCTCGATAACGCCCACGAACAATATTGTGCAAGTGAATATTATTTGTTCGTATAGGGGAGTCCCAGAATCCTCCTTCTCCCATCGCCCCCTTCATCCAGCGGAAAAGTGCGTAAACGCTCGCTCATGGAAAATTGACTGGCGTAGGTAGGTACTCGCCGTGACGTCATAAAATATTTAATTGAACCGATACACCGCATCAGCTGAGCGTCAAGAAAAGCAACAAGCCGTCATAGCTGTAGCCTGGATTTCTCTCTCTCTGTCTCTCT
>VMOF01000111.1:18058167-18173090 GCA_011764245.1 Trialeurodes vaporariorum | reverse complement strand
TAAAAAATTAAATTTATTCTTTAGTAAATCTGCTCTGTCGTCAAAACTTCCATTAAAAACGGCAAAAAAATTTAAAAAACAATTTTTTAATTCATTGATTACAAAAATAAAAAAAGGGGATCGACAGAGAAAAAAAAATAATATGCATTTTAAAATGAAATAAAAAATATTGAGAGCAAAGTAAGCTATAAAAAAAAAAAAAAAAAAAAAAAATGAACTAATTCACCCAATGATAAATCATTGACTTTGAACAACATTTGTCCGTAAAAAATGCGGAGCAAAATTTTTAAAAAATTTATGATAGCTGACGAAAAAAACAAAACAGTTGACGTATTTCCAGCTAGATTTTGGGAAATGAAAGTTTTTAGAATATGAAATGTTTATCCTATTTAATATTGTACACAAACCATGAACCATGAAGCCATGTATTAGGTAAAATAATAATTGAGCTAATTTATTTGAAATTTAGATGGGCCGAAAAAATTAAAAGTGGCTCAAGAGGAAAAATTATAGTCTATTTTATTCAAATTCAGTGGCGGCTTATGCCCATTGGCGAATCCAGCAATCTGGCAACAGTGCACTCTTCCAATTTGATTTCATGAGAAACAATCGATAAGTCACGTTGCTATGGCTCCATTAAGAATCGATCGTTAATCATACATTCAAATGGGAGGAACGCGCGGTTGCCGGATAGGTTGCTAGATCCGTTTATGATTTGCCATTTGGCAACGCTGCTTTTCGTCCATCTAGGCCTACATCAAATATGGGTTTTCAAGGTAATTTCACGTAAACCTGAACATATCGACCTTTTCCAGGGCTCAAATAGTTAAAAAGCTAAGACGAAAAATTTTCCCTTCATTGCTCTTTAAATTACAAGCTCTGATTAACTTTGATTCACAATGATAACATTGGAACTATAACATCATGATGTAATTTAAATGAATACTATTTAAATACATTAAATTGCCGTCAACTTGAATTTCCAAGGTGATAAAGTCAATAGGAATAACAGGATTTGCGTAAAACAGCTAAAAAATCACCTACATGAATGTCAAAGGTGTAGCGTGTAATCTGGCAACGTTGCATTTAATCCATTTTAACCCAGGTGAAATAGCGATGCAAGGGAGAGCACTATGCACTTTCGATGCCTAAACCTATTTCATTGGTCTAAATTCAAGAAATACAATGATGCCAAATTTTACTCGACGTCACTGATAAACGGCATGAAAAAGAGCCCCACAGAAATGTAAAAATAACACCCATTTTTTCTCAAAAAAGGTGACGAAAAAAAGTCATAATTCTTTCGGCGACAATCGGCGACACTTATAAAGGCAAAGTGGTGAATCCATGGGTCTTTAGAATGACTTCAGCTATATTTGGTGATGTTACTAAGTGTTACACAATTCGTAGCGTACTTTAAGTGCAAAAATTATGGCCAAATTCGTTTAAATTTGACTAATGTCTATTACTACCTGTACTGCACATAATTTCCATTCGAATTGACAAATATCTGGCTTAAACTACTGCATTTACCTTCAGAAAGAACGTCAAAATGCAAAAAAAATGAAAATCAACGGTGAACTCTCGAAAAAACACGGTTAACGTAGGCCACTGCAAGCTTCGACTATTACAACTGTAAACATCGTAAAGAAGACACCTCGCGCGGTCGCAAAAAAAAGCTCGCCAAACCCTTTATCAATGATAATCATGGCAAACCCATTTAGGAGGAGATACTCCATGATATGTAGTATCACTCAGTGAGGTCAGTTTTCATGTTTTCCAACCTTGGATTTTAGACTTTTGTCTAGCTAATTTCGTCGCCTGGACCATAGTGCGCCGTCGGTCGTAGCGCAACGCAACTTCGCAACGCCGCACAATGGGCCGCAAAATGGAATTTTTCGGACAAAATTTTTACGGATATAAAAGATCAAGATTATGAACGACCAATGGCCAGATAACGTGTCAAGGTATGAAGTCATTCATGATAAACAACGAGCTTCAGTGATAGAGAGGATTCATATGGCGTAATGTTAAACCTTCAAGGAGGCACCTATGATTGTCTCATGGACATTTTACACGAGCTCGGTTTATTTGCCTCATATTTTTTACTCTCATAAAGAAAATTATGACGATTTCACTTGAAATTTGTGCGAAACGAAATCGCAAGAGTTTTAGATTGGCTCAGTGGCGCACCGAAAACTTTAGTCTGGTGGGGGTCTCAACGCAAATTTTCCATTTTCTGAGACCTGAGGGGGGGGGGGGGGGTTCTAAAGCAATTTTGGCGGAAGATGACCTTTTTTAGAGCAAAATCTTGATGCTTAGGGGGGCGGTTTTGATCCTAAAACCACCCCCTTCGGTGCGCCACTGGAGTGGCTATCTGGACAAAGAAATTGATACGACTGTTTCTTTTTGAAGGATTCGCACGATAAATAAACTAACGCATGACAGAAACAAACCAAATTGTCTCACCTAAATAGTTGTATTGAAATTATGTATCCAGATAGCCACTCTAATAAAACAAGTGCACTTTCATTTAAAACCAATTCCAACTGGATTTATTACAGTTTTTGATTTTTGGTTAAAACGTTCGAGGCAAACAAACCAGAATCTGATCGCTCGTGAAGTCACACTTTGGGAAAGGATTTATAACAAGTATCAGCCTCAGTGGCGTCGCGTGCAATTTGTCAACAATGTATTATATGCATTTAAACTCATGTAAAATATCGAATTCAGGGGGTGCACCGTTTATAAGGAAAATTCGATACATTTAATAAGTTTAAATGGACCAGTTGCAGTGTTGCCAAATAGCACGCGACGCCACTGATCAGCCTCTATTGCAATACCTCGTTGATGCTGAAGCTTTTAAGTGAGTCTAAGTTTGTGGTTTTTTCCAAGATATAGTATCGCACACTGCGAAATGTCAGCAAAACTTTAAACTTTTCTCGTCCGAAAAACGTCACGTTTTGAACCAGTGCGCGTCGTTTAACACATTGTGACGAGCATGGCGATGAAATGAGACGCTCTCGTAAACAAATCGAACCTCTCGGCTGTCGTCGCGACGTCATAACGTCACTACGTCACCGACTCCTTCAGCCCATCTCCCCCCTCCCCTCCCCACCCCTCCACCGTCTTCCAGTCCGTTCCTCACTCGCCGTTGTTCGCGGTTAGTTCGACTCATTTTCATCCTCACTCCCGCGACTTGCTACGCGATGCTGAAACGCAATACGCACTGCGCAGCGACGACGCGACGTAGCGTAGCCGCAAGGCCGACGGACGCTGTATCAATGCCATTTGATCGCATGAGTAATAATCGATCAGTAAAAGCGCCATGCCTCAAGAATCGATTGTTTTTTATGTATTTAAATGGAATGAATTCATGATTGCCAAATTACTGGATCCGCCCATGACTAGTAGTTAATATAAGAGGGTAGTCATGGACGCGGATCTAGCAATTTGGCAACCATGAATTCTTCCCATTTCAATACATGGAAAACAATCGATTTATGAGGCATGACCCTTCTACTGATCGATTATTACTCATGCATTCAAATGGGAATGATACAGCGTCCGTCGACATTGCGGCTTACGTCGTCGCTGCGCAGTGCGTATTGCGTTACAGCGTCACGTAGCGCAGGATTTCAATACATGGAAAACAATCGATTTTTGAGGCATGACCCTTCTACTGATCGATTATTACTCATGCATTCAAATGGGAATGATACAGCGTCCGTCGGCATTGCGGCTTACGTCGTCGCTGCGCAGTGCGTATTGCGTTACAGCGTCGCGTAGCGCAGGAGTTCTACGGCACTATAATCTTTGTATTGGACCAAAACACATCAAAGGTTCTCAGAAGGTAAACAAATAAGCAAAAACGCATCCAATGGCGGCACTTTTGGTTTCACTCATCTCAACTCTCTACATACAAAGACTTTACACATGATGGACGCGCGACGCAACAACCAACACGCGGTGTCGCGTTACGCCAAATACAGCGCAGCGTTCGCTTCACGTGATGAAGGAGCGCGCAGTTACAATAAAACAAGCTCGTGGACAAAAATCACGCTCGAATCAAGTTGAAGATCAGACAGATTTTGATCTAAAGTCGTCATTTCCGAGTGACGGAGGAGTGCAATGCCATGCTGCTGGTGGCGCTCTGGATGGTTGTGCGGGTAAACGGAGAAGTTGAACGGTTTAATGTTATGTCACGCTATCAAGATTCGGCGTCTTGTGCGATTCTAATTCCAACGTAACAGGACTTTTCGGTGACGTCGAAAAATGTCATAGATTAAATGCATCATTAAAACGATTAAATCGGCAGTTACCAAACGAATGAATGAATATTTTCGTTAAAGACCTCGCTTTCAGCAGATTTTCCAGTCACAGATAATGACCATGGTTAAACAAGACTTTGGCAGAAATAAGCACTCAACCTCAGATTTCACCAACGCCTGCTTCTGATTATTCGGTGCTGCTCGGTGATGCGGGGGTGGTTTCCAGGGGGGGAGGGGGGACAATACTTATAACTTTCTCGTTACTCTGTATACCATTCGTCCGGAGCAAAAAAAAAATTAGCTCTGAAGTAATGAATATGTTGCATTTCTTGAGTGTCACATCCTGATTTAGCTTATGTTGCATCTTCTTTTCGGACAGTAGACATGCGCTGCAATATGGGTCAGTTGCAAAAAAAAAAAATTGAAATTCAACATTATTCAAAGACGACAAAGAAATTTAAGCGCAAACGACGAGACATCATAATAACAGTCATGACACAAACACCTTCTCATTGTCTTGTAGTAGCGTATAGCGTGAAACCTGACAATGTTACTTTTTTCTGTATTTAAACGGCTCGTAAAGATCGAATTATCAGGTGTTGGACGAACCCAGTTGAATTTGAATGCAGTGCACAACCAGATTTGACAAAAAATATACACGTTTTACCACAGAATACTATACTACTATAACAGAATGGAAACTTTCAGTTCATTTTGGAGCACTATTTTCTGGTCCGCCATTATGAGAAGTTAAAAACCATCCCTATTCAAAGTAATGCCAAATACAGAGACAGAGATATAATTGTCCACCATCCTGGAAAAATCAGGAAAATATACCGAAAAAATGTTTTCATTGGCTCTTGAAGATTTGCTACTCTGATTGTATTATTCTGTGATTTTACATTAAGTCTTTGGAATATTTTTCACCAGATCTGGCAGCATGATTTAATGGACAAAATCCAGCGTTGCCAGATTGCCCATTACACCACTATATGAGAATGAAAGAGGTGTCTGGTTTTTGTTTCATGACGGCGATATCTTGTCATTTGCAGTTAAATTTCTCAGGTGCCGTCTCTAAATATCTGACATTCAATTTCAGTTTTTTTCTTCTTCGTCGGGCCCCCTCTCTCCGGTTCTTCACAGCTGCCACCGGTTACTTTGCATCTGCATACTGCATGCAATTATTAGGTGTTCTTTTGTAATAAAGGGTGCGTTGAAAGCTCTTGCTTATAATAATTAAGGGCTAATGAAACAGTAATTATCTTGTTGAACTGTGCAGGATAAAAGGAAAAAGATAGAAGAACAAAAGACTATACAATCACATTGGAAACTTCGGTTCATTTTGAAGTATTATTTTCTGGTCCGTGATTTTGACAAGTTCCAAACTATCTCCATGCAAAACAATGCGAAAGGCAGACATATTATGTCCGCCATTTTGATATGACACCGAAAGTGACCAAAAAAAAGGTTGTCCATTGACTCTTATCAGGGACGGCACGTGGGTCTAAAAAGTGGGGGGGGGCTTGAACTTGACAATTTTAACCCCCCCCCCCCCCACCCCCCAAGGAGAGAAAGTATTGTCATCATGAAAAATTTCGAAGTTGGGGGTTTTTTTTGTTTTTTTTTTGCTTGTAGGTGATAAACCAAGAAAAAGTTGTATTTACCAGTCGGGGCTTCCTGAAAAAGGGAGGGGGGACTTAAGCCTTCCTAGTCCTCATGACGCGCCGCCACTGACGCTTACGGCCGTTGACCAAGAACGAGGAGTCGCTACTTATAGGGTCGAGATCAAGGGACCGTACGTCCCGAACATTTGTCGTGCCCTATCATTCTGGGACCAATAAATGTTCGGTACAGACGGTCCCCGAAAGACGTTGGATGGTGAGCATTTACGTGTGCTTTTAAATGGCCTTAGGTGCACACCAACCATCTAGGTGCAGGACCGTCTGTACCGAACATTTATTGGTCCCTGGTCTCCATCATTAAACCGTTTCACGAATTGGTGAGAACGTGAGACAATCTTTCAGTGTGCAGTCTCACCTCATTGCAGGTTGCAGCGGCCGCCGAGGATTGAAATAGTGTTGATAATAACTGATGAGTGTTGAGTGTTGAGTGTTGACAGTATATACAATATACATTTGGCCGGTCACGGTGGAAGTAAACAATATTATTTTGTTTGTCGGGTGCGAAAGATGAAATTCATGTTGCGAGCAAACCTTGTAAACAAATCTTTTCAAAACATATATACGTCACCGCCTCATTCTCGTACGCTGTAGTTACTTACGTACTACTACGTAGCTCGCGACAACACCGCGAGACGGCGACGCGACGCGCGTGCCTATTCCTATTACTCGTGACGCAAGAGGAGTGAGCTGAGTTTAGAGTTAAATGAAACCCCCCTTTTTTTTGTTGTTTTCTTTATTATGATCATTATTGTTTTTTTATTTTTTATTTTAGGTTCCTCTTCCTTCTTTTTTTGAATGCGCATTCGCAATGAGAAAAAAGAACCTATATGCATCACCATAGCCGTAGTCAGGAATTTGTCTGTCTCTCTCTTGTCCATGCGTTAGAAAAGGATAGAGTCAGAGGTAATTATCACGTGACAGTCTCTCTCGCTCTCTCTATCCTTTTCTAAGACATGCGTTCAAATGAGAAAGAAGAGAGACAGGGAAATTCCTGGCTGTGCGCGTCTCTGTTCATCATGCGCAGATCTGTTCACCAGAATCGTACAATAATCCAATATCTTCTGACGTTGAAGAGACAAATCTATGATGTGATGAGGTACTAGTTTCGTTCGGTTCAATTTGAGTAAATATTTTCGACTAATTTGATTAACACGGAATTTGTGAAAAAAAAGAAAAAATATAAAATTAAGAATCAATTTCAACATTGTAAACCCTGTCGAGATTATTGCAACCGCAGCCAACGCAAATGGATTTGCGCTATATAAGTGTAATTTTTTGTAAGTAAGTACAATATAGACCATGCTTAATTTACGACTCAATTACATCGAAGTTCTCAAGCTGAAGAAGGTTTTGAGCATCGTGAATGTTTGTTTTTTTTATGAGGCTTTAAAAATTCAATTTCTACCGATATTTGTACCAATCAAATAACGAACAATTAAAAGAAAATCTTGTTACCTACGTCACGTCCATTAGCGCTCTTCTGATGTTATACCAGGACATCCAACCAGTGGCGTAGCCAGGAATTTTTCTGGGGGGGATCTTGGGTCCGAAAATATTGTCGAGGGGGGCAAAGATAAGAATAAGGTAAAATTGGTCTGAAAATGCAAACAACGACCTTTTATAGGCCAAATTCTTGTGTCAAGGGGGGGGGGGGGGTTCCCGACCCCCTGGACACCCCTCCCCTCCATAGCTACGCCACTGCATCCAATAGACTCGTTTAAAGTTACGTCACACGAGTGGAGTGTCATGGCCTGCGCAACCCGAAAAAGGAACTCAACCCTCAAATTGATCTACTGTTTAGTGGTAAATAGCATCAATGTTGAAGCAGACATTCCAAAAAAATATGCAGAAACAGCAATTTCTTTCATTCATTTTAAGCGGTGCCTATACCTAAACTAGAGGCCTAGACATCCTCCCTCCTGCATGTAGTATTCTCTGAATTTAAAAGGCTCAAAATTATCTTAATTATGTACGCCAAACAGCATTTTCTTTCGGGCTTGGTGCCAAGCTTTTAACTGAGCTAAATTGTCAATAGAATGGCATGTCTCCAATGTAGAAAAAACCTCCATTACCTCTTTCCACCGTGGTCGTAAAAAAGAAGGTAAATATTACAGGCATCACGGCCTGAAGGGATTTCGGATTTTACGCTGTTAACCCATTTACTACCAGGTTAGGATGGCTAATTAAGTTTTGCTCGCTCAAAATAAGTTAGGAGTTAAATATTCCTACGCCGCGGTGCTGATTTTGCATAACCAAAGGATTGAAGGCGCTCCAGAATATATTATTTCTTAAATATGATCAATTTGGAGACGCAATTATTTTGAATAACAAATAAACAAACTGAACTTGAATGAGATCTAGTCACAGGAATGAGTGTACTATATTGAAATAGTGAAGGTACAGTAATTTAAAAAACAATAAAACAAGAAAACAAAACGATCTGGTTACAAGATCCTGGTTTGCTAACATACTATGGAAAGACGGTTTTCAAACGTTTATTCGGCTGCGATTATAGAATTTTTTGTCGAACGCCAATATAATATAGCGCCACTGAGAAGAAAATTATAGTCACATTCGTGATCATCAACCAACTAAACTTTCAAACTTTCAAAGCACAGAAAATAGTCAGCGTTCAAGGGGTCGGTTGCAAACTTTTACTACAGCACTACATAATGATCAATCTCATGTAAAATCACGTGAAAAGTCCATTGGTGGTATCAGAAAGTCTTAAAATGCAATAACATACTCACCAGAGGCATTTAACTGAAATCCAAGATGAAGGTAAAATATCGAGCAACCTGTAAGCACGCACCATGAACCTCTAAAATGGCCAACCTCACAACATCGATCACAACCTATCCCAACGCAAACAAACTCATAACCTCCGATGCTGTGAGGTTGTTAACGTTGGCCATCATGGATGTCCACGGTGCCTGCACTTTGGTTGCTCGATATTTTACCGCCATCTTGCTGGGTAATCAGTGAAAAGCCTTTGGGGTTAAAAAAGTCTAAAATGCAATAACTATGACTTTCTGAAACCAAAATGGGCGGAATTACAGGAAATTTGTCCCTTTCTAATCCAACCTCCCATCGTAAAAACTGCGTTAGAAAAAACCCAGAAGAGGGGGTTGTTAAGTCCACGGGGATGTCCACGTCTGCTTATTGCTTTTTAACCCCATAATTCTGGAAGTAAAGAGTCGTAAAAGTCTATACTCTTTTATGATTTCGGGATAGCACCAATGGACTTTTCAAGTGATTTTACTCAAGCTTTAACACTCTGTATCGATGTAGCAAAAGTTTGCAACAGACCCATTCAAACTATCCTTTTATCCCTCTAAAGGCTAGGTTACAGGTTAGTTCAAAAGAACGTCACTTTTCCGTTTATGAAGGGAAGGTAGTTAACTATTCGTACTCAGGGGATTTGGAATTGCCTATTCGATGAATTGAAGGCGCCCGATATTCCTCTAAAGGCTGCGTTAGTTCAAAAGAAGCGTCATTTTCCGTTTATGAAGGGAAGGTAGTTAACTATTCGTTCTCAGGGGATTTGGAATTGCCTATTCGAGGAATTGAAGGCGCCCGAAGAAATCTTATCATAGTCGCGTTTGAGGACAATGGTGAAATAGATTAAAAGAAAACGAGTATACTCGGGCTTGGACCATACGGGTTGAATTTGAAGGGCTTTTTGTTGAAATATCTCTTAATATGGCGTCGTATCGAGATATCGTTGCTTTTGAATCGATTTGGAAGGAAGTGTTGTCTTATTTAGGTCACGAAATCGACTGACACTCCGTTTCTGATATCAATACTAAAATACTAAATCTTTGACATGAGCACAGGATCAACGAATAATGTAAAAACTGAAGCCGTTATTATATTACGTGACGGCATTTAACTAACTTGAATCGATTGTCGAAGTTATTGCGAAGGACGCAGGATCCTTCTTGCAGGGAAAGGATCAAACCTTGATTTACAGGAACCGCACCGACAGAAGCGCCGGCGCGCGGCGTAGCTCAGCGTCTTTTGAGAAGAGAGAGAAAGAGAGAGGGGGAGAGGGAAAGGAGAGAGAGAGAGAGAGAGAGAGAGAGAGAGAGAGAGAGAGAGAGAGAGGCGCGAAGCGAAGGATAGAAATAAATTCCGATGGCCGGACCGGGCCCGTCTCTGTCAGAGGAGAGATCATCGATTGTCAATAGATTGTGATCCTTTGTCTTGTTTACAAAGTGGCATCAAACTGCTACGATACGATACGCCACTATACCATACCGCCGTGACCATCTTCCAGCAGCGCGCGATGCGATGATCAGCTGATTACGTGGTTCCGGTTGACTCTTTTTGACCTCCCCCCTCCGTCTTTACATCGACCCCTCATCCACTCAATTGGTTGGTAAACTTCCGCCCGCCTCACCCCTACTGCCTCCTATATCCCTCTCTCTCACTCTCTCGCTCTCCTCTCTCTCTCTTTCTCTCTCTCTCCACCATCCCTATCCTCGTATCCCTCCAATCCTCCGAAGCGACTCTGCTTTGAGAAACAGATGAATATTGTTGTTATCGTAGTGAAAGAGAGCATCATCACTCAGTGCCGAAGCTGCCCTCCCTTTCCCCTCATCACCCCTCACTCGTTCGCTCGCTCACTCACTCTCTCTCTCCTTTCCCCCTCCTAAGAGTCCTCTCTCTCTCCTCTCCCCCCTCTCGCGTCTCACAAGCGCACGACTCTCCCGCTGTACTCACTACTCAGAACGAGAGAGACAAGATTTTCAGTTCAGTTTCGACGAAACCTGCGATAGGGCGTGACTACGTCGCTCTGCGCTCGCTATTGTGTATGTGTGAGTAAAATCGTGTCTCCGTGTACAACCTCGTCTTGGGTGACAAGTGATTTTCACTTAATCGCGATTACGAAATTAGCGCAAATTCGTTTTACCCTTTTGATTCGCTCGCTGGCCTATGTGTGAGTGTTGGCGCTCTTTATGTCCAACAACTTGTTTTTTTGTTTTTTTCGTGTTTTTTACGTCTCCCATTCGTCCGTAATCAGTCGCTCTCTGCCTCATCAGTTTGATTACGTATTCGGAGTTATCTTTTTCGCTTGAAGCGTAATTTTCTGAACCGTACTTTGCGATCATTAACACCTGCATTCGAGCTTTGGTTTTGATTTCTCGCCACCGTGGTTTATTGCTCCTAAAAACTTTCGATCGAGCTGTAATTAGCAGTGTGTAATCGTTTTTTGTTTTTTTTCCCCCCGTCGTTTTCCTTTGTTTATTATCATTACTACTTAAATCTTCACGGATATTTTTTACTTTGTATTGATCTGTATTTTACGATAGTGAAACCTTGAGCAAATTTATTGTGATTATATCGAAATATGCGCCGTTTTTTGTGATAGAGTGCAATAAATGGATACTTAACCCACTTTTGGATTAAAAACATGTGCAAGTTTTCAAGTGAGTATTTTTTTTTTTTTTCACCCCCTTTTAACATTGTTTTGTTTCTTTTTCTGTTACCGTCATTTGTTCTTCTTTTGTCTCCTGCTTTTCTGTCACACCCTCCCCTCAATATGGTTTATGGCTTTGTCCCAAAGGTACTTACAAACGTTTAACTGTTCAATTAAACCTGTGCTAAGGACCGCAATGACTTTTCAACAACTCAACCGACAACGAGGGCATAGTTTACAATCTTATTATTGCTTTATCGACCCCGTTAGTCATGTGTATAATAATCTTATCCTATCGAAGATAATTTCTGATGGGCGATCGGTTCTCTAACGATACATTTTCTCTACAACTCCACTCTCAAATAATTAAACTCTCGCCAATGCAACGACAATTTTCAAACTCAACTGACTATATGAGGGTCTAATATACTAGCTTAGTGTCGCTTGATCGACTTTTTTTTTAAGCATGCTTATAACAATCTTATCCTATCAAAAATAACTTTGAATTTTGACTATCGCTATTAAACCGAACCTATATCTATTCTACATTATTCCAGTGAACTCAGACTTAACGTGGGGCTCTCTTCCCTTAATTCCTTAACGCTTTGTTTACGTATCTGTAGTCTCCATCTCTTTGAAAGCTCAACGGATGAGTCGATGCGCATTTGTGAATCATATTCATTGGTTTTTTTTTTTTTGTTCTTTCTCTCTCGAGTCTACTTGAACCTTATCTCGCGTCCACTCGTACTCGTGAGCCGCCATGCATGGCCTCTTACCTCTTGATTTACTCTCTCAGTCAGGAAAGGGCCCGCATTTCAAATACAATCGGGGCTCGCAATCCGGATGCCACTCACTTACGGTCGCGTCAGTCACCGATTTCCCGCAAATTCACACCTCTATTTTTTTCTTCTCTCGATCGGAAGCGTATTTTCGTTTTCGTACACCGGAACAACCTTGATTAAGCATTTATGATATCTCTTGATACCTTTCTTTGCAACTTCTTTTGATCTTTGTTCTGTTCTTAAACCTTTCTATACAATGCCCGAATATACTCGTTTCTGTGACTGACTAGACCTGCAATCTGTCTCACATGAAGTCGGTTTCTCATTTATATTAAGAGCAACTCAAGAGTGTTAACTTTTGATGCATAATTTTTCCTCGAGCAGCGCCTTCAATTAATTGTGTATGCAAAACCAGCACTGCGGTGTAGGAGTTTTTGTAGATGTATGATTGAGCGATTATTTTTGAATCGTGGGCTCATTACTTCCTTCTTTTTCTCGTGAGAATCCATGTTGAAGAATGTGCATTTCAGTAGGTACTTACGCACGGCGTACGAATAGGTTAAGATACGGTTTTATTTACCTTTATTATTTTATTACAATTAAACTGATTTGTGTCACTGTGACCGAAACGGAATCCTTTTAATTAGTATTATTATAGTGGCGTCGTGTGCGATGTATTAGTGCTGCATTTCGTTTATTTAAACTCGTGCAGTGTGGATTCGAGTGCTTGCGGACCTTCTTTAGTTCGATCTTTTTCATGCATTTAAACGGATGATACACAGCGTTGCCAGATTGCACGCGACGCCACTGATTAGTATAATGGCGTCCGTCCACGTCAGTCTGGGCTCGGAAGCGAAGACTCTCTTACATTTAATTTCTATTGAGTGGCAAATTTAGCAACGTGAGGTATGTGATTTTGAAGATCTATGACGTTTACGTTTTACTGAATTCGTGATGTATACATCGCGAAGCAATCCGTGTAGGTTCTTGAATTCGAATGTACCGAATACCATCTCTCTCCATTTCAACCTATAGAGGTGAATCGATATTTTGACGGTTCAATCTATTTTACAGACAATCGATCATTTCGCCCGTGTTTAAATGGAACAGAAACGATAGTTGCTTGGTCACGTTCCATAAGACCGATTCCGACCGGTTACCTCTGTCGCCGATCGACCGTCTTGGTAATCATAGCGGTGGCGGCTCGTGCAATGTGGCAACAATGGACTCCCTCCATTTAAACCTATGTAAAATAATCGATTCGTTGGTGAGGCGCTGTGCCTCACCTAGAATCGATCTTTTAGCACAGATTTAAATGGCAAAATAGCACTGTTGCCAGATTGCACAAGCCGCTACTGATCATAGCAGTATTTATTCTGTCGTCATTGTTTTTATCGCACTTTGACGCAGCAGCGATGTCAAGATCGTATAGCCCAAGGTCCCGTATGGCGTATCCGTATGCTTAGTCAGTGTGGCACCGCTGTAAAATTTTCGCTCCGTTTTGTTTACATTTTTGGCAAAGCGTGTAAGCTGGCAACGTTTCTCTTTGTTCATTTTAACCCGTGTTGAGAGATTGAACGATTAGCGGCGGCCCATGCTACTTAGCAACAATATATTTTTGCCATTTTAACCCTTTCGCCCATTGTTTTCCGTATAAGGGACTACAAAATTTACGTGGAGCCTTATGGAAATTTGAAAAAAAAAATGATTCACACGTGAAATCATGTTAGATAAGTTCGTTTTAATAGTATAAGTTTCAGATGACAGTCACATTTTTTTCATAATTCGTGTGCGAAAGGGTTAACCAAGTCAAAAGTCACGATTTCTCAGCGATTCAAAACCGTTGGAGATTGATTATTCTACGTAGGTTCAAGTGGAGAAAATCCACAATGTTGCCACTTTGCAAGATCCGCCACTGGGAACGATGGAGTTGTCGCGTGTGTAATGTTCGGTGAACAGTCTGATATTCGACCTTTGTCATGGGCTTAAATGGTCTCTTAATGCAACGTTGCCAGACTGAATGCTCCATCGTTGGTTTTTCACGATGGCAAAATCGAGATTTATCCTCTTTCCTCTCTTCAACGCAAGTAATAATGGCTCCCCGAACTGGTGCAAAGATTGCAGCCTCGCGGGTTGGGGGTCAGGGGGTGTTTGGACGGACGAAGCCATCCCCGCCCCTCACTCTACCCCGCCCTCGATTGCGTTATTGTCTACAGATTGATTTAGAGCACCCTTGGACGTTACTATAGCGGAACTTTATGTTCGATGTAAAGCTACGCTCCAAATTAGCTCCAGACAAAGCAATACCGGCACACGTTGAAGATGAAGTTCTAGGCTTTTCAGACATTGTTAATAATAATTTGTTTTTGTTTTCTGGAATTCTGGATTATTCAACTGCTGCGTGTTTGTTGTTCATATCGGAGGGCTTCCTTATCAGGGCGATAAATTCGCTATTATAAGACTGTGTATTTATAATTTTGTAAGGATCAGGCGTGACCCGTGATGATTTCTCTCCATTTTAACCTTCGTAGAATAACCTATCTTCAGGGAATTCACTGAATCCCGGAGAAATCGATACTTTGGCATGGAATTATTTTTCTTCTTTTAATTTTTTCCAAAGATTACATAGTCCGAATCCACCTTCAGTCGTCCTTCACTCTGTAAGCGAGAATGTTCGTATCACGTAACACATGCATTATTGAGATCGATTTATCGCAACTTTCTGTGCGCGGTCCGTTCCCGTTCCCTCATTTATCTATTTTTGTTTTTTGTTTTTGTTTCTTTATTTTGCCAAAGATTACAAACTTTCATCCACCTTCACTGTGGAAGCGAGAGTGTCTATATCACATCACACGTGCATTATTGAAATCGATTTATCGCAGACTCCTGTCCGCGTTCCGTTCTCGTTCCTTCCTTGTCCGCGTTCCGTTTTCGTTCGTTCCTTGTCCGCGTTCCGTTCTCGTTCCCTCCATGCCCGCATTTCATTCCCGATCCCCCATTTCCCGCCTTAACGCGGCGCGCGGGCGTATAGTGTCAACTTGTCAAGTTCGCACTTCGTCTCGCCTCGAGGTATACTCTGTCATCAGCGATTATCGATATATTTACCCCTTAAATTCGATGCAATTACGCCCCTATCAATTAATATTGCACGGGACTGAAGGGGCTGTAGTGCAGGCAGCTCCGGAAACTTTAGTTAGATCAACCGTGCGTCCTCTTTTCGTTTATCCTTCGAACGGTTTTTTTTTTTCTCTCTTTCTCTCTCTTCCACGACTGAGCTCGACGTAATCGTAATTCTATTTCGAGCTCTTATCGCGAATGTCTTTTTTTATCGTCGTGACCCGCGTGTGCTCTCAATGTAGTTTTCATGTCAAATTAGTAAGTATTGTGCATTCTAGAGTTTAGGTCTTCCCCCTCTCGAATGACTTCTTGCAATTCTCACGTGACCTCTTTTTTTTTTTTTTTTTAACTTTTATAGCGTAAACGTGTTGACGGAAACAGTTAATCGCTGTCCAGAATTCGAAATAGAATTCGCAATGTAAAAATTCAATTGCAACAACTTCTAAACTGAAGTACCTACCCTTGCACGACGCTTAGCATATCGTCTGGACGTCTGACCTTGGGCCAATAGAATTTCTTAATTAACTCCGAGGCGACGCGACGGTGAAAACTGGATGGCTATAATTATAATTTCTATTTCTTTGTCGATAACTTTTGGATTTCATTCCCTGCGTCAATTTTTCCCTCCAATTACTTTTCGTCCTTTCGTCTGTTTCTTTGTTCTATCGTCTTCTAAGAATCAGCCAGGAGTATCTACGATAAATATTGCTAATCAATTGTTTGATCTGTCGTTCTTGCCAAGCAATCGCGGTCGTCGATTCTTTAGCGGCGCTCGTGCAATGTGGCAACAATGGATTCCCTTCATTTAAAGTTATGTTAAATAATCGATTATTCTCTGTACCTTAGAGTGAGAGCGAGAGAGAGAGAGAGAAAGAGGAGGGAGAGAGAGAGAGAGAGAGAGAGAAAACGACGACGAATCTGTGTGTCGTTCCTAAAAATACAAAGTAGATAAAACTGGTGTAAGCTAATCACAGAGCGAGATTTGTTGGAGGTCGATAAAATATTGCACTATTTTATAATCGACTGAGGTAAGTGGTTTCGTTTCGTCTAGTGTCTATATATTTATAGTGACTTCGTACCCCGCATCCGTCGGAAACAATCAATCGCGCATCAATCATCAATCACACGGTAGCTCTGGTTTCCTTCAACCAATAACCGGTGCGCAATGACATATTTCGAATACGTCCCATTTTTTTTTTATCCGGCATCTCTACACTCCTTCCTACCATAATCAATTGGAGTTACGTTTGGATCCCCCCCCCCCCGTCCTTAGCACACTGCATCAAAATCAGTTCGGTTTTTATTATACCTATATCTACAAGTGAGCCGTCTCGTCCCCCCGCAATGCGTGTTCGACCGGATTCAAGGACGGTCCCGGTTGTTTCGTACCCTAACACCCCCTCCCCCCCTCCAACCGGACCTATCTCTTCATCGCTGGAATTTCCGATCCCGGATTCCCCGGCTAGGCCGGCAGCGGCCCGTTTCACGCCTCGCGTCAACGTTTCTACGTCACAGACGAAGGTTTCTTGTGCAGTCGAATTAGCGGCCACCTCCCACCGCCGCCTTTAGAGTGTAGACTGTTGCCGAGTGACGTCATTATGTCAACATCGCTGCGATGTTTCACTGTAATAGTAGATAAGTGTTTGTTCCCTGGAAATTGTAGGAACGTCATCGACGATTTTATGATCGTGTTGCAGTATGCTGTTGACCAAATCTATGATATCTTAGGACCCCCCCCCCCCCCCCAAGTTTGTCCAGAAACCACACTAGATTGATTCAGATTTAGATTGTTTACGTGACAAGTAATACAGAAAGTAAAATCTGCGCCAATTGTCATAAATTTACTTTTTGTTGTCTACTAGCTAATTGTATAATTAAACATTGTATAATTAAACAAACAATAAAAACTAATTGATTATACAAAAAAAAAATTAGTACTTTAAATACTCAATGCTGGCAGGATGGAAAAAATTGTGCGCATTTGAGAGAGAAAAAAATACGAGAAACGTGGTAACGCCTGAAGTCCAGTGTATCATTTTGTTATAATATGCATCCATTTATTAATATGAATCAAAGTGTTTCATTGACTTATGAATGAATGTACTCAAATCGTCTGACATAACACTTTTTCTCACGTTGAATGTAAGTGTTCAGAGTACGACAGGAATGACAGGATATTTTTGGTGGACCCTTTGATCGTCCAAAAAATGTTACCGGTCAAAAACCACTATTGTATTAAAGAGAATCGGTTGAGGTCAAGACTTCGGTTCAAGTGTTTGTTTCAACCTGTTCTCAATACGTGCATGGCAGCAAACAAAGAACTGTGCCCTTTCACGCCCACGTATTTCCAACGGTCGAAGGGATCAGATCCCCCCCTTCCCCGTCCGACCGTCCATCTCCATGTCCCCGCTTTCGAGTCAGTAAGTTTCTCGGAAAGGCTCCTCAGAGATTTACGGACCGAGGAAAATTCGAGATGTTTTTAGGCAAACATTTCAATCCTGTCTCAACCAAAGCCGCATTTTTTCTGACCGATTGAAGCCTGCTATTATAGAGCACGCGCAGATTATAAGCAATGCTATGATAGTCAGCTGTATATTGACGACGACAAAGCGATCTGTCCAAGTGTCCACCATTCAGGTATGAGTGTCTCTGTGTGTGTGTGTAAGATCGGACTTGACAGTTGTCAGTTCTACGGATTTCATGAAAACATCAGTTTCAAAGCGCCTTTAGCACAAGGGATACATCAGTTGCAGGAAGCAGCTGAGGTTTTCATTCAAGCTGTACTATGACCTGCGAAAGAAAGTCTTCTCATCGAAGCCGTCCTTGATAATGTTGCCTATTACTTTTCCAAAGAGTTTGGATTTTTCTAGCTTTCGCTGTGAGATACATATAGTTAAGGGAGGAGTGTCCACTGTCCAGTGTGCACATACGCGCAGTACCTTTACCAGTGCCGGCTCGTGAGATTTGGGAACAATGTTTTCCCTCCATTTGATTCTATGTATTACAATCGATTCGACATTGAAGCAGCGCTTCACCAGCATTCGATTTTTTAACTTTGAGTCAAATGGAGGGTAAATATTGTTGCCAAATTTCACGAGCCCCCTATAACCTATGCAAAAAAAATATCGGGCACGGAGGAGAGAAATAGGAGAAAAAGAGGGAAATTTTGGGAAAGAACAAATATCATAATAGAAGAAATCGAGGCTTGGAGAAATTATGGAATAAGAAAGTAGTGAAATAAGGAACTGAGTAACTTAAGTTCTGAGAACTTAATTGTTCACACTTTTTCGGGAAGTGAGGGCCCTTGGAATCCATCCCGTTAGTTGGAAATTTTTAATTATCTGTTTAATCTATTAATTTTTATATGCATTATCCAAGTTAAGTTAAGTTAAAGTTTATTAAATAACATATTCCAATTAAAAAAATGTATAAAACTTTATGGCAGTAATTTAGTTAGTATCTAACATTGAGTAACCCATAATTTACATAAATAAAAATAATTACAACAGTGATTAATTTCTGCACCCCTCTCCCCTCCAAACTCCCCCGATGGGTTGACCATTGGCAAAGTGATTCACCTCGAGGGTGCCACTAACCCTTGCAACGCCACTGAGCACCCGAATTTAAGTGTAGCGTAGTTTTGTAGTGTCAGTGTCTTGAAACGAGCGATTGATGAATGATAAAGCTCGAAAAGACGAGGAGGTAGGTCCATGGGCGGACAAATTAATTTGTCTTCTCTCTCTCCTTCCATTTGAACGAGTGCGTTAGAAAAAGACGGAGATACGGGTTGAAGTCACCTGATAAACTCCCCTTCGCTAACCTTTTCTAACACTTGTGTTTAAATGCAAGGGAGAGCGAGAAAGACAAATTCCTGTTTCCGCTCATGAGCCACTGCCAACAATATTTACGGAGTAGAGTTGTTGGTAATCCATTTCAGTTCAATTACCTCTAGAAATTTCCTCCTGTATTTTCGAATCGAAAGCGGGCTCACTCACGGGAAAATAAAAGCAAGCAATCCTCATTTTCTGTATAAGAATCAATAACTTATTTTCGTTACCTCTCCCAAGGCGAGGGCCGCGTGGAGGGAGGGTCGTAGCTCCGTTTTTTTTTTTTTTTTTTTTTTTTTTTTCCCCATTCTCGGATCGTAGGTATAAGGGTTGGTTGTAGATGGCAAGGGCAAGTCAACCAAGTCAAGTCGCAACCACTCCGACCTCAGGCGCCCCCCTCTATCTCTCTCTTTCCCCTCTCCCTCCCTCGCTCACTCACTCTCTCTCTCTCTCTCTTCCGATTCCAAATCGGCCGAATCCCTATGCGATGAGAGGTGCAATGATGCGTGGTGCAATACCGCGACTCTGCGTGCCCGTGCACCCGCGAGTCCTTCGATTTGCTGTCTCTGACTATGATTATTTCTTGTTAACAAATCACGAATCGTACGGACTCTGAGTCCCAGTGTATGCGAATTCCGATTAAATAGAGTTCTTAGTCTAAAGTACCAGCTGGTTGTCTATCTCCAACGAGCTATAGCGATACAGGGAACCGCATACTTGTTATAAGTCTTATCTCAAAGTGTGAGAGCACAGACGATCTGAATCTGGTTTGATTCCCTTACGGGTTTTAACCTCAAATCAAAAATTGATATTAATTCAGTGGAAATTGATTCTAAACGAAAGTGCAGGCGTTCTAGAGTGGCTATCTAGACACAGAATTCTAATGCAACTATATTCGGGAGAGAAAATTTTGCTTTTTTCTGTCACGTGTCAGTTTCTTTATCGTGCGAATCCTTCCAGAAGAAACAGTCATCTCGATTTGTGTGTCCAGATAACCACTCTAGAACACGTGCACTTTCGTTTGTAACCAAGTTCAAATTTATTTGTCACAATTTTTTTTTTTTTTAAAATTTAAAGGTAAAAAAAATGAGGGAAACTAACTGAGCCTGTGTTAAAATGTCCATAACAGATTTCCATCATGGGTACCTCCTTGAAATTTGAAATTTCCCTGTTGTCTCTCTGACTCTTTCATCTGATTATCTGACAAGAAGCCTTATTTAAGGGGCGTGAAAGCATCCCGCAACGCATATAAACATTGTAGGCCATATTTGGACCGTTTTATAGAAAAAAAATTTCAACGCTCTATCTCTAACAGATAAGATGCTCTTTTTATAAATATATTTTTCGTTTGGTTTCTTTCGCCGCTAAAGTAAGAAACAGCTTCTCTAAGAACCCGAACATAGACATCAGACACACACCAAGAAACTTGGTTACTTTAATCTGAATCGAATTTGATCAATTAAAATCGACCTTAATTAGGTCGAGGAGTGGCCTTGAGATTTTACGGCTCACCGAGCTACGTGACGGATCACCGATATCACCTATAAATGCACTCGCTCGGCTCGAAGCTAGAAAAGACGTTACATCAAGCATCAAGCGACCAAACGCAGCTGCGCCTATTTGCAGACAGTGTGTTGACTGTTGACTGCTGATGATCACCGACGGCACGTCTTTAAACCTCAGATAAAACTTCAGAAGCCATGGTTAAATAAAAGCAAGTGTATAGATCTTCATTTAAAGTCCGTTTTCTGGTTCAGGATTTCATGTCAGATTGTCAGAAAAAAGCTCTTCTCTGCGTAGATCGTCAGAAAAAAGCTCTTCTCTGCGTAACTTGGATTGACGGCTGACGGATTGATACCCAATTGATACTTGCTCTGAAAAACCTCGTGTCTACGTCTCTTAGCACAGCTATATACAGACTGTTTTAGTGAGAAGCGGGAAGTTCAAAATTGACCAATCAAATGTTAGTTTCCTGATTAATTAATTTCTATCTTTCCTTCCATTTGAACACATGTGTTAGAAGAGGATAGCAAGAGGCAGTGGCGGATCCGCAAGGGACTCCCCCCACCCCCCAGAAGCCACAAATTTCGCCTTTTTTCTATACAGAAAATAGCCCGAAATTGCTGCCACCGACGCTTCAAATTTCCAAATTTCACTTGCATGCCCTCCTCCCCAGAAAAATTTTGTAGATCCAACACTGGGAGAAGAGGCCATCGCGTGATTTTAGCCCCTATTTCCGTCCTTTTCTAACGCACACGCATTCAAATGGAAGGAGAGAGAGGAATAGAAAGTCCTGTATGCTGTGGCGTAGCATGCAATGTGGTTGCGTTGTATTTGGTCCATTTAATCCCTTGTGAAAAGTCGAATGCGAAGGTGTTCACCGAACACCCAATGGTGAACACCCAATAGCTCGATCTTTTTCATGGGTTTTAATGGATCAAATACAACGTTGCCCAATTGCACAGTGCGCCTATATGAGTGAACCGCGACCAATTTAAGTGCTTGCATCGTTATCTTCTGCATAATTTTATTCTAGAGAATTGATTCCGCATCAAAGTTCGATGCAAGAATGAATAAAAGAAAATGAAGAAATAAAATATTAATAATAAAAATTTAAAAAAAAATAACGTTCGTTCGTTTTACGATGTTAGGTGAGAGAAAAATGAGTAGTTGCTTAAAACGTGAACTTATGGCAACTTGGCAACAGTGCAGTCATCCGAGCGCGGAATCGAGTACAGGGGTAGGTCCCGACGTCCCGAGACGCTGTTGTTCGACACTCCCAGGTCGCCAGTGAGCTTTCCCCCCTTTTACTACCGTGCATTCATAATCTATTGTTTTACGTTCACCAGATGCGCTATTCTTGTCAGTTTCTTCGGTTTCTACGCAAAATTTTGAAGTGTTTGACTGCAATTCACGGAAAAATCGTGTGTTTGTTGCCGGAAATGGAAAAAGTAAACAAATGAAGCACTTCTGACCAACCATTTTACGAAATTCAACGGCGATGGTTTCAATTTATCACGAGTTTGGACCCATAAATTTTGATTTATGATTGTATCGATTCGAATCTTTCGACTAAAGTCAGCAAAATTGAGAAAATCAGACAATTTATTGGCGAATGGTGAAAGACACCTGTCACCTGTGTTGTTGTGAGCCCGGTATTTTTATGAAGGCACGAGGGCCGAAACATGAGGAACAGAGCGAGAAGACATCAAAGGCGGGTCTAGCAATCCGGCAACATTATTCCCATTTGAATACATGAAAAAAATCGATTAGTAACAGAGCCATGGGCCCCTCAAGAATCGATTGTTTCTCATATGTTCAAATGGGATGAATTCATGGTTGCGAAATTGCTAAATCCGCCTATGGAAGACATCAACTGCGGAAAGGGTCAATCTACCCACAACTTTGCCTATGGTGCAAAGTAATGGATCGTGATCTCTTCTATTCATATCGTTTATCCTTTTACTTGTGTCCCATTAAAATTCTTAGAAAATCATCCTCTTTTGACCGGTTTAAAAAAATCTCCAAAAAATTCAAATGTTGCTTGCAGGAAAGGGTTAACCCTCTAAAGGCCAGGTTATTTCAAAAGGACGCCACTCTTCTGTTTATAAAGGGAAGTACGAAGGTAGTTAACTGTTCATACTCGGGGGAGTTAAAATTGCCTATACGATACATTGAAGGCGCCCGAAGACATCTTATTTTGTATACATGTTTTCATCAATAGTTGCGTTTAATGTTTATCCGGAATGAAGACTGAAACAATGTGAAGGAGCCTAGAGAAGAAACACGTGTATACTCAGGCTTGACCCTTACAGGGTTAAAAAAACAACGATTTGCCCAACTTTGGTATCTCCCTAAATCGGCTCTAACACAAAGCAGAAAGCTACTAAGGGCCGGGCGCATCTCCTTAAATAATCGATTGATTTCCCTGATAATCCGCCGAGATTCTTTGCAAGCACGAGAGAGTCCTTATTTTTTAAGTTACAGGTTATTCTCCGACGAGGCGCGAGGGAGGCAGCTTGTATTGAGTGAGAAGGGTGGCCGAAGAGCAAGAGCGTCGAAAGGGGGGCGGGAGAGAGGGAGAGGGGAGGGAAGAGTGAGAAGGAGAGAGGGGTCGTGTCAGAGAGGGAATACTTACGCACCGCACGGTCGTGATGGTACAAGCCGCGGTAGATTATCGACCCATATGCCCGAGATACTTTACTTCCTTATTTATTTACTCATTCGATTGTTTTTCAAGGGGATGAGCAACGCCAAGCATACCTACAGGGTGACTGTAAAAAAAAGATCCCCATTCAGAAGTTGGAATGGATGCCGCTTAAGAAATTGAAGGGGCGTTTTACCATTATTTTTTTTATTTTTTTTTTTTCTTCATTTGCTGAACAATGGATCTGTTGGTTACTGTTGTTACAACATTATAGAGCCTCGCTTTTTTCTCTAAATTCGGCGCAAATAATGATATACGCACATGAAAAACGTCGAAAAAGCACTCATTAACTCAGGAAATCACTTCAAGTTCAAACAGCCCGCGCTACACGAGACACTATTATCACCAACATACAACTACATATATGGAAGCTCCGTGTTTAGGTAATTATCTTAGCAACTCCAAAATTCGAGAAAAATTGGCAGGTGCGGTCGAAAAGTTTGAAAAAATTGGATTTTAAAATCTTTCGACTTGGACTGGAAGTGTGCCTTTCAACAAAACCGGATAGGTGAAGTTTGAAAATTCATAATTTTTGGTTTGATTTGGCTTGGAATGAACCAACTACAAAATGATGAAATTTCCTTGTCTCTTTCTCTGTAGAAACATACACAGGAAAGTCGTAAATTAGATAGGTATATATGCGTAGCTCCGCCATTACGTCTCAAATCTTACAGCCATTTTGTGAGTTAATGGGTGAATTCGTGATTTTATAGTTAGATATACTCATCATCATTATTGCTGGTTTTTACGCAAGGATCAACCATTCAATCGCAAATAACAAACAGAAAATAGCAAGAGTCCCATTGTCCCTGAAATGGTAAAGAGCCCCTTCAATTTCTCGGACGACAACCTTCGTAACGTTTGGGTGAGAACTTTTTTTTAAAGTCACCTTGTATAATGGATAGCCGACGCGGACGGATGTTTCCGCGGCGCGTTAACCAGTCTTCCATTGGCGTTCTTTTGACGTGACGTGACAATACGATACGATGAGCTATGTTGATTTTTTTTTTTTTTTCACGCACATGGAAACTTTTATTTTGACGTTCTCGTTCTAGTTCTTTACACTCTGTAGATTTTGTTGGCCCCTCTATAGTGTCTGTGTCTAATGTCTATACTGTCATCGTTTTGGTTTCCATCCTTGCCTCGCCTTTATCTTTGTCGCTTAATTACTCAGGAGGGGAGCAGAGTTGATAAGCGAGCGGCTATCTCTCTTGTCAGTCGCTAAACCGCTATGTGCTTATTATCGCCGCAAAGTGGATGGCAGCCTGGGTTTTTCCGGACACGAAAAAATATTCCTGGTTTTTTTTTCTTCTGCTTTTTTCCTCTCCTTCTTTTTTCGGCGCTCATATTTCTGAACGGAAATAACTACACGCAAAAAAAAATTACCAGAAACATGACAATGTGTGAACCTATATGGAAGGGATAGTCTAGAAATTAGTAGAATTCTAGTCTTCGTACCAATATTCTTGACAATTTTTAAGACATTCTAGTTCTATGACCATATTCTGGTATATTAACAGCAGCATTTTCTGGTCAAAGTACAAGACTTTCTGTCATTCACATTTCGTTGTGTTTCTGTATCAGTATACCATACATCACTGAAAAAAAAGAATTGTTAAAGCAACGTTTCATTTTTTGATTTAACAAAAATTGAAAGTTGCTAAATCAACAAATGTTTTTTGTTAAGTTAACAATTGATTAAAGTTGGGTTTACAAAAATAGTTGTGAAATCACCAACATAGTTGTCTTCTTTTAACAAAATAGGCATTGCCAATTTAGCAATTTTAAATATTTAAAAAAGTACGCTACATAACCCAATTGATTAGTTGATCGAAATATTCAGCTTGTTAAATCAGCAAAACAAATTGCTGATTTTACCTACTGATTTGTTATTTCAATGTAAAAACTGTTATTTTTACAAATGATTTGCTGGTTTGGCAAAGTGAGTTGTTAAGTTAATGAAATAAATGTCAGTGATGTTTTGGGCCTGGAAGAAGAGACTGTGGTTATAGCTATATATAAATATATTTATGTCAGTGTAACTTTACACCAGTGTCAAAAAGCGTGCAAATCGGCAACGTTGAATTTCGTCCGTTGTAACTTACGCGAAAGGTCGAACGCGTTCAAGAAAAAGAGAAAATAAAAAAAAAAAAGTTTTGTTCGATCGCGCTCACCGGCTCACGTGCTGCATAGACGATGACGCTCATGATCAGCCGCAGTTGCCAAATTGAGCCTTCTTATGGACCCGACTATACTGGGGGAAATCCGATGATTTTTGTGCACGAAATCTGGCAGCTATGCGATCAGTAGAAGTTGCAGTGGCGAAGCAAGATAGTCGACATTCGGCCGCTCAATGCTCGCGGAGTCGCGACGCACGTCTTCCGCGCCATATGCGGCATTGGCCTCTAGCAGGCTAAGCAAATATAACCCCCCCCCCCTGCCCCCCTCCCTCTCAGCATGTATATATCGTAAGTACTGTCTCCTTTCATCTTAATTATTCAGCTTTATACGAACGCTGAACACTTTGAAGGGGGACGTATAAAAATCTTGTCTTCGACCGTAATTATAATTACTAATCCCGGATCAGGACGCATTGGCGGATCCAGTAAATAAAGTACCAGTATACAGAGAGTTAAGACAAGAGGATAGTCTACATCTGATTGGTCATGAGTTTTAGGCTCATCGGGCGCGTTTTTGCACATTTGTTTATAGAGCTTGTCCCAGAAAATATTGGATTTGACACTTCTAATGGTTTTCATGAACAATGGCACGTGCCCCCCCCCCCCCCCGGTAGATCCGCCACTGACTGTAGGGCTAGGTGCTCGATCAATTTGTTTCAATTTGAAGAATTCGAGCGAGCGTACTTTGTTGCTTCACAAGATTATATCTAGGAAGAGTACTCTAGAAATTTACCGAACCGTTAGACCCAAGGAAATTCTTTGAATTCCGTTTAGGTTAGTCTAATTTGTTTTAGCTCGAAACGAGACGGAACGCTGCACTTTTTTACTGTGGCTTTCCGCGCAGTATGCTGATGCTGACAAGCTGCGGTGGTGCCAATTTGATGAAAAATATGCCACTTTCCCAATTTTTTTTTTTTTTTTTTTTTTTTTTTTTTTTTTTTTTTTTTTTTTTTTGCGGAATCTGGCACTGGCAGCACTGATAAGCTGTTCCAACTGTTCGCGATTACTATTTGTGGTTCACCATCATAACCTCTTGTCATTACTTTTCTAGTTTCTATCAATGTTCTGTTGTGTCAAACAAACCTTGGAACAATCCGTTGTTTCAATGTTGGAACGTCGAGCAAACCACAGCAAACAGAGAGTAATTAACTCTTTCCATCTCTACACAATCATTAAAACAAAAACAAACCGAGAACAGAACCAAAGTAATAGACTGTTTTCCATTTAAACCCATGCAAAAGGTCGAATGCAAAGGTGTTCACCGAACATCCAATAGTTCGATATTTTTAATGGGTTTAAATGGAGCGAAAATAACGTTGCCAAATTGCACGAGCCGCCACTGACAATGAGAAGTCCCCGAACGGCAATCGATACGGTTTATCGCTCTACTTTAATAACAGTCTCATTCCGACCAGTGAACCATTCGTTTTTTCTGAAGCCCAAGAAATCTTACGAGCATTATATCGTTAAAGCACAAGCTCGCGTTATCAGAGGACTTGTTCTCACATTTCTTTCATGATTTAAGGTGAGACGTCGCTCTTTTGAAAATCGGCCACCCTAGTTAAATCAGAAGCGAAGAAACGGTGAGCGCGGCGGTGGGGATTGTATCCCGCGTTAATTCAGGCGCTTTTAACTTCTAGAGCCAATTATACGTATCTCCCCCTCGGATCGATTTTCTCCGAAGCTCCGAGCAGAATCCTTTATTCCCCGTCTCTCCCTTCCTCTCTCTCTCTCTCTCTCTCTCTCTCTTTCTCTTTCTCTCTCTTCTCTCTCTTTCTCTCTCTCTCTCTCTCTCTCTCTCTCTCTCTCTCTCCTCTCTCTCTCTCTTCTCTCTCTTCTCTCTCTCTCCTCTCTCTCTCTCTCTCTCTCTCTCTCTCTCTCTCTCTCTCTCTCTCTCTCTCTCTCTCTCTCTCTCTTCTCTCTTCATTCACCAGACTCGACAAAGAAACAATGCCGCGGCAAGGAATGCCTCTCTCTGCCTCTCCGCTCTCTCGCCCGACGCGAGACGCGGTGAGTAAATTCACCATAGACGATTAATATTCTAAATAATTGATTCTTTTTAGCGACTGTTTTATTTGCTCATCCACCTATTACTTTGCATTCAGTCGTTCACTCTCATTCACATTTCAACTTTCATCTCTTTTAATCTCCCACGACGAAATGTGCAGTTTTTCTTGGTCTGCTTTTTTTCTTCTTATTCGTTCCAGTCAAATGAAATTTTTTTTTATACAAAGCAAATTTTATTAAATGATCTGGTTATCGATTCGAACAGGGGCGGATCCAGCGGTCTGGCAACTGTGTATTCTTCCCATTTGAAAGCGTGAGAAACAATTGATTTGTCAAGGGGCCTTGGCCCCCTCGAGAATCGACTCTTTCTCATACGTTCAAATGAGAAGAATGCATGGTTGCCATATTGCTGGATCCGTCCTTGGATTCGAAGGGGAGTCGGACAGCCTATCTTAGACCTTGTTCATGTACCCAAGTTCAAGGAACATTTTCTTGGGACCTACTTGTTAAATTTGTTTTAGATTTTATCGATTCCTCATCGTGTCCTGTCCTGCGTTTACTTTGGCGCAGGGATTTTTGAAAATTCTCATAATTGCCCAAAAGACAAATTTTTGAAATTTTATGTTAAAAGTAGCATAGTTTTTGGTGGTATTTCTGGCATAAAATGGCGATAGTGAATAATTTTTGGAAAACCCACGTGTTAAAGTGAAGAGAAAAGTGTAAGGATTCTAATGAGCCAAATTTTTTCTATCAGTAGATTCTGAGAAAATGTCTTTGTTGTGTGAAAAAAACACAAACATGGGGAAAACACAATTTAAAATTTCCGGAAAAAACACTCTATATGCTTAGTTCACGTAACACTTCTTTATTACTTTAATAAAATTACTATTACAGCGTAGACTACTTATCATAAATACGTTAACTGGGTCTTAAATTAAAGCTGAAGATGTATGGAACAAAGTTTGCCAAAAAAAAAAAAAAAAAAAAAAAAAAAAAAATTTGACAATTTTTACCAAAATCCTTTTCCGACTCCCCTTATTAAGCGGGTTGAAAAATAATCTATTGCTTAAAGATTTGTGAGAAGTTCGGAACACAAGGGGTTTAAGTACCTACAATTTTTCTTGATTTCCAGAAAATTGAAGTAAAAGTCCAAGAGTTGTCACGATTATTACAAATTGAAATTCATCGAATTGGATTGAATGTTGAGAGGGCCCTTGGCGCTTGCGATCACCGCTTGCTTTTTCAACTGCGGTTTCGAAGAATTCAATTAATCTGATCCGTTTATTTAATTATTACTACAATGATCTGTTTCCGACGAGTAAGTGTTTATTTATCAACGGAAATGGTTATTGTAAACGATCATCTTTCCTGAATTGGGGTTCGCATGAAATGGAGCGTGATAATCTTCCGGGAAAGCGTCCATATTCTGACTTACCTACTTCTGTTGGAATTAGTTTGTCCCACTCTGCCTCCTCCTATATTTTGCCTTTCATGATTTATGATGTACGGTAAAATAATCATCGTTGGACGCTGGATCCTCGGATTATGATGGTACTCGGTTTAATTGACCATATTTATGCGAGTTTTTTTTTTTTTTTTTTTTTTTCACTTCATTTCAGTTTTCCTCTCCCCCCCCCCCCCCTCTTTTCTTGTGCGATTCAACAAAAAACAAAAAAACAAAAACGGGGGGAAGAAACAAGAAGAAGACTGTGCTAGATCGAGTCGAAATTTTGCTTGGTCGAAATTTCCCGATTGATCGAAAATTTTAAAAATTACTATTACATTCAATAAAATTTTTTTTTTAGTATTTTCTAATCTGGGTCATTCGTTGCTAAGTTATACAATAGAAAGCCGAGAAGTCAATCGATCGAAACTTTGAAGGGTTCGCGAGTTCAAATTTGGTCGGACGAAAAATTTTGGTCGAAACCCACGCTACGGTTCAAAATTTCGATCGATTCGGAAAATGTCGGAAGTTTTCGTTTGAACCCGCAGGCCTACGCCTACGTACGATTGATGTTGTAGGGTTCATCGCGGTTGGGCGCCATGCGCACTGCCGATACCGCCGATACGTTCCTCCGTTCGCAAGGTGTTTCTTCATCCCACCCCGTACTTGGAAGATCCCTTCTCGCACTTCTCTCCCCTCCCTGACCCCCTTCGAAACTTCATTTACTCAGCAGACACCGGAGAACAAGATCATTCCTTGCTCTCCGCCGAGATTCAGATTCTAATAAGCGAATTCGCACCTTCCCCGTCGCCCCCCCCCCCACCATTCCACTGCTCCTCGCAGTCAAAGTTGTTCGTCCGCCCTTTAATTTCTCGTCGATTACCGTAATTAAATAATTTAGAAGACAGTGAGCGCGGTGCGACGCGACGCGGCGCGGCGCTCACTGGGTTGACACGCATATTTTTCTGGACTCTAAAAAAGTGACAGTTTCTATGTATCTAATATCGATTTATTGCATTTATTCTCATTTATTTAAAATATGCAGATACGCAATGTAATAACTAAGTACTGACCTGTGATTTCAAATAACCTTTTTTGTTTTTTTAACTTTATTCTTATTTATTTAATTTTTTTTTTTTTTTTAAAAAGAAAAAGAAACTGAATTCTTTTGTATAAAATGTATCTATGAGCTTATTTATGGCAATTGCGGCTCGACGCACACTGGGTTGACGCGCATATTTTTCTGGACTCCGAAAAAGTGACAGTTTCTGTGTATCCAAGACCGATTTATAACTTTTATTTTTATTTATTTATGATAAATGGGTTCACTAACGAAGTACTGACCTGTGATTTCAATTAACCTTTTTTTTTTTTAATGAAACTGAATTCTCTATTTTAAATGTATGGCTTATTTATGGTAAAAGCGGCACGGCGCACACTAGGGTGACTTGCATATTTTTCTGGACTCTAAAAAAGTGACGGTTTCTTTTCAATGTACAAGAAAAGATTATTTTTAAATTAGATAGGCATCTAAATACAATATTAAGTATTGACCTCTAATTTAGATTAATTTTTTTGTTTTGTTTTATTTTGTTTTGTTTTTTTAACTTTATTCTTTTTTAAACCTCTCTTAAAAGAAGCTTAGTTTTGTGTTTAATATTTATGGCAAATGCAGCACGGCGCACACAGGGCTGACGCTTATATTTTATCACGACCCGATAAATTGACGGTTTCTTTTCTGAATACAAGATCGATTTATTACATTTATTTTTTTTTTATAAAATATTTATATGATATAATTCATAAGGAGTCTGATTTAGATTAATTTTTTTTTTTTTTTTTTTAACTTTTTTCTTATTTTTGTGTCGATGTTTTGCGATCCGACCTAAATAAAGCTGTATACTTTTCATGTTGACTTTTTCAATCAATTATTCTAATCGTTTCGCCGTATAGCGTTTTGTTAGTGCAATATTTAATTTTAGTTTTTGTTGTTATGTTCAGAAAATATCTTGTTTCGCTCCTCAAAGTTCAAAAATTATTTATTTTGCGTACGCAGGTCATGTGTTCTAAAGCTCCATACAGTATTTTCCAAAGAAGAAGGTCCACGAGCACAACATAAAAATAATGGTCCTCATTCCGATCGTAAGTCACGAGCAAGTTATCAATCCTCGCTTCTGATTGTGTGAGAGAGGAACTTGCGCACTACTTACGATCAACATGAGGACCAACAACAATACATACTCTGGTTCCAGTGGTACATGCGGGTAACTAGGCAAGCGATCGACCCCCCCCCCCCCCCCCCCACGGGTCGAGAACATTATGACACCTTGAATGAAACTACCCACCTGTAGTATCATGGCACTCGCGGACCGGAACTTTTTCTCTCCCGCTTTTACCGAAACAAACTTGCCGTTCTTTTCTCCTCTCCCCTCCTCCTCTATTTTTCTCTATTTTTCCTTTTCGCCTTCGGCGTAAGACTCCCCCCCCCCCCCCCACAGCCTCCACTCCTCGTTATGCTGTTCCCGAGACTCCGAGAGTGTGTAGTTACGCCTTTGAGATCAACGTCTCTTCTTCGTGCGAATTTGCCTCCCACAGCGGCGGCGGGCGCCTATCATGTCTGGAGCACCACTGGCGAATCCTGAAATTTACCCTTCTCTCTCTGTCTTCATTAGAATGTGTGCGTTAGAAAAGGATAGATCAGGGGTGGTTACGTGATTTTCGCCCCCTCTTCAATCCTTTTTTAATACTTGCGTTCAAATGGGAAAAGAGAGAGAAGGGAAATTTCTTGAATCCCCCCCCCCCACCATTTTAACCTGTGCAAAAGTATCGATTTCTTGAGGACTGAATCGAGACCCTTCTCCCTCCGTGATCGATTCTTCCTCAAAGGTTCAGCTGGAAAATACATCGCATTGATCCATAACATTTTTGGAGCCGCCGCCACCGCACCGTGGTTTGAGATCGGCAAAAAGTGGCCAAAAATCAGAAAGTAAAAATATCTCATTAATTTATTCTTTATAAGCAGTGGCGTAGCGTGTGATTTGGCAACGTTGCAGTTCGTCCATTTAAAACCCATAGAAAAGATCGAAGTGTTGGATGTTCGGTGAACACCTTCGCATTTGATTTTTTACATGGGTTTAAATGAACAAAATACCATGCTGTCAAATTGACGCTACGCCACGGTTTATAAACTTTCAAGAACAATTTCAATCGCTGAAAACGCTTTCAACAAGTAATTTCAGCGAAGGAATGTCATTGGAAAGTTTTAAATTAAGTTTGAAAGGACGTAAAAGAAAAACAATAATTTTTGATGTATTTTTTCTCACTCTTGGACACTTTGTTTTCGATCTCAGATTGTCGTGCTTCGGCGTCATTGTGCGATGTGCAGTTAGCTTTATACGGTAGCTTGACGCTCTAGTGTCGAACGGGACACAGCCGCAACTCGCATCGCACCGCGCGGCGCACAATAGGAGGTAAATGATGGACTTTTTGACCTTAAAATTTACTCAAATCGTCACCTTTTAAGTAAGAGGACTCATTATTTGCTGCTACTATCGATTACAATATGCGCAATTTTAAACGTGTGGAACAATAAACCGTAGCTCTCAAGTTTTAACTCTTTCAAATACCACGCCCGAGCAGTAGCGCACCGTGAGTTTCTTCGTCTCTCTCTTTTCTCCATTAAAAAAACGTATGTTAGACAAGGATGGACAACAGGATAAAACCCCCTCTTTCTGTCCTTTTCCTACTCATAAATTCAATTGGGGAATGAGAGAGATGGAAAATATCCTGGTTGCATCAGTGCGCCCGAGTATATTCGTTTTATTCAGTGGCGTAGTGTGCCATTCGGCAACTTTACAGCTCGTCTATTTAAACCAATGAAAAAGATCGAACGGTATTTACAGTACTCCGTTTTCTTAAATATAATTTACTTTACTCATGCCATTAGACCTTGACCGAACGGTAGCGCTCTGGTGGCAGAATTTGGCACTAAACGCTGAAGAGTCACCTTAAAAGATGAGTTTTAAGCATGCCGATTTTTGGTCACTAACTGTCTGTCATCCAACCACTGAGCGGTGGTCGCAGCTTGATGAGAACGAGGATGAGCAAGCAGCGAGCGAGTCGAAGGGGGGGGGGGGGGGGCTACGAGGCTTGTGCAGTGGCGGCTGGTGGTGGTCCAAAGATGAAGAGGGGGGGGGTTGTAGGAATCGGGAAGGAAGAACAGGAAGGGATCTGGAAGGGGTAGGGACTTTGAGGAAGGGGGGAAAGGGAGGAGCGCAGCGGTAAGACGGGCGGGAGAGAGGCACGTGGAATGGAAACCCATGAATAATTGGCCGCGGTAGAGGAGCAGTAAGCAGAGAGCCCGAGACCGTCCGTGTTACGGAGGAGTGAGAGAGTGAGAGAGTGAGGTAAAGGGGGAAAGAGAGTGAGGGAGTAAGTGAGTGAGAGAGAGAAGGAGGAGACATGGAGTGTGGCGTGTGAGTGTGAGTGAGTGAGAAAGCGATGAAGTCGAGATTATTCAAAGCTGTTTCCCGACCGATTTGCGAGGAGGAGTTTAGGAGGAGCCCGAATTAATCCCATTGAATGCCCGGGCAGCGTTGCCAAAGGAAAGGTGTTGCTTCTATCTGTTCTCTCTGTCTCTCTCTCTCTCTCTCTCTCTCTCTCTCTCTCTCTCTCTCTCTCTCTCTCTCTCTCTCTCTCTCTCTCTCTCTCTCTCTCTCTCTCTCTCTCTCTCTCTCTCTCTCTTCTCCCATTTGAACGTGTGTGTTAGAAAAGGACAAATTAGGGGCTGTCGCGTGTTTTTCGCCCCCTCATATTATCCTTGTCCAACACATGCGTTCTTATAGGGAAAGAGAAAGAAGGACAATTTTCTGGATCGCGATGCGACGGTGGCTCTCTAAGGTGAGGCCCTTTACTAAGTACGCGGTTAAAAAAAAAAAATTAGGTCGCGAGCAGATTTTTACCGCCGACTGACATTGGAATGGTTACCGCGGTGTTTGGTTTAAAGAATACCGCGCGGGAGGTTGTTAACACTTTCGTGGTGGGTTTAACAACTATACTGCGCGTGTTTGGAAATTGAAGAGTCTTTGAGCCATCTTCTGTTCGAAAGAAGACAATTTTTGTGGCTTCTGACGGGAGGGTGACGCACCCCTGTGCCCCCCTTGGATCAGCCATTGCTAACTTCCCTGTACGAGTTACATCGGCTCATCATACTTTTATACCATGCGTGCTTCTCACTATTTCGGCACACAGTGGAGCAGGGCTGCCGTTTTGCGTATAAATAATTAATGCTATTTTTCAATTCACCGATGATTTCACCGGTTGAGAAAAGATCACACAGTTCAGTTCAGTGTATTACTGTAATGCACGGAAATACTCTGATCTGTAATCTTTTCTCAACCGGTGGAGTCGTCGATGACTTTAAAAAAACTTGCGGATATTTTAATTAATATATGCGTATAATTAATGACATTTTTCAATTAATCGACGATTCCGCCGATTGAGAAAAGATTACACAAGTCAGTTCAGTGTATGACTGTAACGCCTGAAAATACTCAAATCTGTAATATTTTCTTAATCGAGGTAGTCGTCGGTGACTTTAAAAAACGTGCGGATAATTTAACGGAGTTTCCACCGATTCAGAAAAGATTACAGATCAGAGTGTTTTCGTCCATTACAGTCATACACTGAACTGAACTGTGTAATATTTTCTCAACCGGTGGAATCATCGATAAATAGAAAAAACAGTCGACTCGTTCCATTGTGCGTCGCGACGCCTTCGACCTCCGAATACACCGTGCCTTTGGAATCGATTTATTTTTCATCCCATCTTACTTTACGTAAATTAATTCTACGAGGTTTTTATTCACATCTTACCAAAAAATCGTCGCAATTTAATTAATCATTCTAGAATTTCAAAGAGAAGAAAGTTGGCGATTTCGTAACAGGTATAAAGTATGTAACTTTTGTTTCAAATGTAATCTTAAAAATGCCGCCGCGCCGTGACGTACAAGAGGAAAACCGAGTGTAATTAGCATTAAATTCTGAGTAGATGTATATTTTCGGATTCTCAATTTTAGAGAACGAGAGAATAAATTTGAATGAATGACCACGCTAGGAGAAACTAGAAACATTGGTCGATGAGACAGCTTTATACTGAAGTTTTGTGGAAAACTCATGTGGAACGGTGAAAGCTTTTATTCAGTATAACTTTTGCGCTGCATGGAAATTTATTACTTTATCTCAGTAATGTTATCGCAATTTTGATTTGTGTCCGAACTTTCAAGTGAACCTGAAAGTGTAGCAGTGTAGCTGCTATTGACTAATTTACTGTAAAAAAAAGTTTTTCTTCTCTGTTTCATCTTCCCTTCTTCTTCTCTCTTCCGTTTCGTCTGTTGGGCCCTAGTTGGCGAAACAGGACTTTTAAACTTCCCACAAAAGAGGGAGGCAACGGTATTTTACGGATAAAACAGTAAATTTCTGATGAACTTGTTGATTTTAATCATGATGCACCACGAGAATGACTTTAAAGCCTAAAAAAATCTTTAATACCGTAAGTAGATATCGATAAAAAAAAAGTGAAAGATTACACCGTTAGATCTACGGCTCTGTGATCTTTGAAGGGGATCATTACACAACAGCAGAATGGAAACAAATGTTCAAAAACGCAACCAATGGCGTCGCCCAGGATTTCACTCGTCTTAACACAACTCTCTACATATTCTAAGGACTCTTTACGGTATCCCATATCGTCCGTACGTCTACATGGCAACGTTGCCTCCAAGCCGAACCTACGGGACCGTCCGTGAACCTCCGCTCCCGACGACTCGCAGCTTCGGAATGAAGAGGACGGGACTCCGCCACCAGAGCGCAGCACTTGTCGCCTTAGTTTAGCACCTTGATGAAGCACAATCGTCTCGCGTAGTAGAAAACAGAGGAAGAAAGGGAAGGGGGAAAAAACCACTGTTGTTCTTTTTTTCTGTATCATTCTTCTTTAAAACACACTCTGTCGTCTTATCGTATAGAATAGGCGGATCCAGTAATCTGGCAACTGCGCATTCTTGAATGTATCATACACAAAAACGATACATATATTCTTGAAGGGGCTATCGCCGAGTGACAAATCGATTATTTCTCATGCAATCAAATGTGAAGAATGCACCACTGCTAGATTGCTGGCTCATAGGTGAATGCAGCAATCTAGCAACTGCGCATTCTTTTCATTTGAATGTGTGATAAACAATCGATTCTTGAAGGGGCTATAGCCAAGTGACTAATCGATGATGTGTCTTGCAATCAAACGGGAAGAATGCACCACTGCCAGATTCCTGTATCACGTGTGGATGCAGTAATCTAGCAACTGCGCATTCTTCCCATTTGAGTAAGTGATTAACAATCGCTTCTTGACGGGGCTCGAGTGACTAATCGATAATTTGTCTTGTAATCAAATGGGAAGAATGCACTTCTGTCAGATTGCTGGATCCGCCAATATTGTATCGTCTCGTATCGTATCGGCGCACTAAACGATACGCTAGGGGGGTCATTTGAATCGATGGTTAAGGGGGGGGGGGGGGGGGTTGAATGTTGAGGTTCTCTAGTCTCTAGCTCAGCTCAGCTCAGACCTCCCTCCTCTTTACTCTCCCCCCTCCCCCTCCCTTTGCCTTTCTATCCCTGTTTAACACGATGCAATAGGGCATCGCACTGGAAGTTTTTGTGTTCTTTTTAAACCTGTTAAAAATGCAGTGCACCTTCGCGCCCGCGCTCCCTGACTACTTTATCGTCGGAAGCGGAGGGAGGGGGGGGGGTGGTTAGGTGTTCGTGCTAGTCCGGCTGTTTCCTCCCCCCCCCTCCACCCACCGACCCTCCCCCTCCACCCACCGACCCTCCCCCTCCACCCACCGCCCCTCTTATCACTTTCCTCGTTCTAATTAGAGTTCAACAGTGTCGTTTTGTTCGGGAATGATATCATATTCATAAGACTTCGAGGCTTCTTGGGTCTCCTGCCTTGCGTTCGCGACGAGGTTAGATTAATTCAGGTATATGGTATATGCATAAAGCCGCCGCTAGGGGTGTTTCCGTCGCTTGACGCGAATTCGAATTATACTTCTCTCGGGAGTTGAAAGGTTAGTGACGTCAGTCGCTTCACCCAATCAGCGATCCTTCCTTTCCTTCCGTGTGTTGATCATGAGGAGAGGGCACTCGAACGCAACCAGTATCACCTCTCAAACAATCGAATTTACTAGTCCTCCCTTTTGAAACTAAGCAATAGTATCGATTACTCGAAGCTTCAATCGATTTTCCCTTTTCCTTACACGTTTATTAGGAGGAGGTTTATCGACGCAACCAGTGTTGTCTCCAGCGAGCTATAGCGATAGAAAGGATTTATGGCACATATTATTGAAATTTCAGGGAGGCAACTATAACTGAGATCTCTTGTGGATATTTTACACGGGCTTGATTTGTTTGCCTCATATTTTTAACCTTAAAAACTAAGTTGTGACGAATTCACTTGATATTGGGTTTAAACTAAAATGCAGGTGTTTGAGAGTGTTTATATGGACACAGAAATCGATACAGTTGTTTCTTCTGGAAGGATTCGCACGATAAAAAAAAACTGGACACATGGCAGAAATAAGCAAAATTTTCTCACCTGGAAAGTTGCATTCGGATTCTGCATTTTTCTGCATTTCGTTTTAAACTAATTTCCACTGGATTAATTACAACTTTTGTTTTAAGGTTAAAAAAAAGTGACGCAAACAAACCCGATTCACATAGCCCATGTTATCACACTATGAGATAGGACTTATAACATGTATGAGCCTCTGTATCGCTAAAGCTCTTTGACCAAATACAATAACGTCCCTCAAAATGTAAACAAATGTTTTATTGGAATTTAGGGTCCAGATAGCCTCTCTGAAACACTTGCACTTTCATTGAAAACTTATTTCCACTAGATTAATTACAATTTTTGAGTTTAGGTTAAAAAAAAAAAAAAAAAAAATGAAGCGAACGAACCAGAATCAGATCGCCTTTGGCAGTAGCGTCGCGTGCAGTTTGGCAACAATGTATTATATCCATTTAAACTCATGTGAAAGATCGATATCAGGGGGTGCATAGTGCACAAGGAAAATTCGATATATTTAACGAGTTTAAATGGAGCTGTTGCATTGTTTCCAGATGGCAAGCGACGCCACTGGCCCTTGGTGTCACACTTTGGGGTGGGACTTGAAACGTGTATATTGTATATCAGCCTCTCTATTTCTATACCTCGTTGTTTGACGCTCAAACAATCTACTTTCCTTGTCCTCCCAATTGTAGTGGCGACTCGTGCAATGTGATATATCGATGTGTACTCCATTGAAAACTATAGAAAAGTATCGATCGTCAGGGGGTGCAATTGAACCCACGATAAATCGATACTTTTGTATAGTTTTAAATGGAGTGGGCATCGATTTATCGCATTTCACTAGCCGCCACTGCCCATTTGAAAGCAAGCGAAAGTATCGATTCAGACTTTCAATCGATGGATTCGTTTCCTTCCGTAGGTTTATGAGGAGAAGGTTTTTATCGATCTTTCGGAAATCGAGAGCCGCCGCGCGCCGATGGTCACGCAAGGCTTAGCTTGGTAATGAGCAGCTCGCAGCGCAAGTTGCGAGTGACGATTTTTTAATCGCATTCGTCCGCGCGCCTGCGACTGCTATAAGTTGTCAATGCGTCGAATGGATTGTAATAGCAATAGCCAAGCCGCGAGCACGACCTCGCTCAGGTTCAGCCGCTAAGTCGGGGTTGCCCGACGGTGCATAAGTAAAAGTATATGTAATTCCCTCCAGTCATCTATCGATAGGCGCCTCGCCTCGCAAGGTTTTTTTCTTCATTTTATTTTTTTTTTTGTCTGCGTTCTGGCAACACCGCGTTGCGGCACGCGCCGCCCGCAGCGCTCTGTTCTTTGTTCTTTTCGAATGTCGAATGGCGCTTCAACTTGCGCGATCGGTTTAACTTCTGCTCACTCTACTCCGGCCGCGGCGGTCGCGTCGCGGACTCGCGGTAACTTGATGATGACACTGCCCGAATCACGGCGACCTAGAGCTCGTTTCGTGTGTGGAGGTCGAGGCTATCCATAATCTTTGGCACTAATCGAATGCCTCCCTCTCTCTCTTTCTCTCACTCCCATTTTTTCTCGCTCCCTCCCTCCCCCTTCTCTCTCTATCTTTATCTCTCTCTTCCAATCCCCATTCTTCTAAAGCTCCGTATAAAAATTCCTAACTTCAGTGATCGAAAACGAAAGTGTTCACAGTGGCGGCTTTGGCAATTTGGCGATTCAGGGTTTTCTTCATTTGATTCAATGTACAAAAATCGATTCGATACACTGAACAAAGAAAATAATTGGTTTGACTCACTAATTATCAGTGAAATTTTGCGCAATCAAATTTGTTGGTTGTGCTTTCACATAAATTAGGTAGCCCAATCAATAATTTGGTACTCGGTACCAATAAATTAGTACCGGGCACCAATAAATTAGTACCGGGTACCAATAAATTAGTACCGGGTACCAACTCAAAGTGGTTCGGCACACCCAATTTTATTGGTCGCATTTACCCAATATAATTGGTACCAGTTATCAATTATATTTGGTAAGTGCGACCAATTAATTTGATTGGTCGGAGTACCTAATTTTTTGGGTAAGTACTAGGTACCAATAATTTGGTTGCGCAAATTTCCCTAATAATTAGTCGGTCGAACCAATTATTTTCTTTTTTTTGTCAAGTGTAGTGAAGAATAGATTACATTAGCGTTACATCAGAATAATGTTAATGTGACATTAATCAGTTACTTTAGAATCAATGCTCGAATTTGATGCACAGCAACATTTTGCAAAACACTCTATCCATTATTCTCTTCTCTCATTATTCTCCTTCGTTTGTAAGATTAAAAAGAATCATTTTAAGAGGATTCACTTGAAGTTCCAACTAATCGATTGATTTGCTTACTTTCCAATGGGAGAACAATGATGATCGGTTAATCACGAAACGCTACTAATTGCGATTACATCGCTATCGATGTCTTTCATACAAACCTGTGGAAAATAATCGACTCGAAGGAGGGGGATTCCCAAGTCAAACATCCAAATAATCGAAACATTGCATCATTTGCAAAAGAAACAAAAACAAAAACCGACTATTCTGTCGCAATCGCTGATTGCGATAATTTTGATATTAATGTATTCTCCATGTGAGTCTATGGAAAATGATGGACCGGCGGGCACTCGAACTCGAACTTCCAAATAATCGATACATTCGTATCATTTTTCAAGTGAGAAAAACAACAACCAACTATCGACGCGTAATCGCTGATCGCGATGTATCGATTTCGTACTGTCCATATGAGCTCGTGGAAAAGAATCGATTTGCAGGGGGTTCTATCGAACTTCGAAATAAACTATGCTTCCTCGTAGGCTCAAATGACTGATAAACGATGATGGATGTATGGTGGATTGCAGTGGCGAAGCGTGCAATTTGGCAACGTTGCGCAGTGTCCTTAAATCCATGTAAAAGGTCGAATGCGAAGGTGTTCACCGAACACCCTAGAGTTCGATATTTTTAATGGGTTTAAATAGACACATTACAATGATGCCAAATTGCACACTAAGCAATTGGTGGATTGATCATAAGCCGCCTGGCGACTTTTCGTGCCTACTTTTCCGGCAATGCATGCACGCAACGGTTCAAACGGTTCATCATATAAAATAATTGTTTTGCACCGAGTTGCGAGGCGAGGACTCGAGGAGCCATCGCATCGGGGCATCGGGTGCGAGTACACATCGCTTAATATCCAGACGACGACGCCGCACAGTGGAACCAACCAATAGGAGAGACCGAACAATGGACATGGCGTGGCGTCTTTGAATGATATCTTTCTAAATACGCAACATAGAAGTTTGAAAGTGGTTTCATTGGCTTAATTGTAAAATTTACCTCAAGAATCACCCCTTTTAGTATGTTTTTTGACTGTAAAAACATTCAAATTTGCATTTTTAATCATAAATTCCATGGCCGACCCCTCACATATACTCGGTCCTCTGTGCGCCGAGCCACCGATTCGGAGCGACGACTTCCGAAACCCGACGCACAGTGGAGCGAGTCAATGGGAAAGGTCGGACGTAGAATTTATGATTAAAAATGATAAATTTGATTGTTTTTACAGTAAAAAACAGACTATATAGGGTGATATCGTAGAAAATTTTACGATAAATCAATGAAACCACTTTCAAACTTCTACGTTGCGTATTTACACAGATATACGCATAAAAAGCTGCCACGCCGTATCCGACCTTTCCCATTGACTCGTTCTACTGTGCGACGCGGCGCGGCGTTGTTGCTGCGGGTGAAAGAAGGAATGGAGGGGGTGTTTGGAGGGGGGTTAGGGGGGGGGGGTCGGAGTGGGCGGCGAATGCGAGTGTATATGCGACGCTTTTGACAAATGAATTAGCCTCTCAATAGTTGTGGCGCCCATCGTTGCCAGATGGTACGCGCGAAATAAATAGTTCACCCAACAGTCTATTTTTCCAATATATCCATTAAATTTTCTATTTATTCGATTTCAAAGGTGTCTGATTATTAACTCCTCATGGGCCAAGCCCGTGTATACTCGTTTTTCTCCTTTAGCCTATTTCACATTGATTCTGTTTTCATGTCTGATAAACGCAAATACAGACGAAAACACTGCAGTAGAAAAGGTCTCGTCGGGGGCCTTCAATTCTTCATATAGGCAATTTCAACTCCCCCGAGTACGAACAGTTAACTACCTTACGTGTAGAAACGGAGGAGTGGTGTTCTCTTGAACTCACCTGGTCCTTAAAGAGTTAATCTCGACTCTTCATGCTATGGTATAACGGAGATACGAGGAGATGGGAATGAAACACGGAGAAAATTCTCAAAGAAATTACGGAACTATCGCAAATGCGCCTGTTGGAATCTTTTGTCGTGCAGTTTTAGATAAGGGCATATTCTGGTGTTAAATCATATGGAAGCAATTCCGTTGATAACACGAGAAACTTCCGAAATCGACTCACAAACGCAGTATATGTATTTAAGAAAATTCCAAGATGGCGGTTAAATGAGTGGGTCACAATGAAAGATTTTTGTCAAATCGCATCTCTCTATGCCGAAAAAATTATTTATGTTGGAGAAAGCTGATTTTAGATTAGTGGCGTAGACACGTACATTTCCCTTAAAAAAGCTCTTTTTTGCGTTTTCAGAGAAATTTTATCTTTGTATTATCTTCGGGACCCCCGCCCCCCCTGACAATTTTCGGATCCCTGGCCCTTCTTCGACTCAAAAAATCCCTGGCTTCTCCCCTGAATTAGATGGTAACCACCCATTGTGACCCGTCTATTCAACAGCCACGATTTATCATAAATGCCGTTTGTATGGGTTCATGGGTGGATTTTCAGACTTTTTTATGCTCTCAATGTGATTTTCACGCAATTTTACGAAGACATCGACCTTTCTTATTGCTGTATCAAAAGTTTGGAACGGAATTATTGCGATTTCTCCAATTTAGCGGAACAAAAATATAAACTTGTACATTTGAGATGTATAGGTACACTCCAAAAACTAGGCTGAAATATCACTTACAACGCCAGTGATATCGATTTTTGCGTCTCCTGTATAAAGTTTGTTGGCGCTTGTGATTTACTCTTCCGCAAGACGGTGTCTATATGCATATCCACTCCACGGAATCTAAAATTTCTCCTGCTTGAAAGTTTCTGCTTGAAGAGGCTTCCCTACCGCTACGGCTACGTCTTATTTGGATTTTTTCTTCGCCTTTCTAACTGCTGTAGGTATACGTAAAAAATAATTACAAGGAAAACAGCGACGAAATTATTTAACTCGAGGAAGCTCCGGTCTCTATTAGAATTGGGGCGCCTGCCCCCCCCCCCTTCCACACCTTCTGTATTTTCCCCCATTAGTCCCCCTCACCTTCTGCGAGATCTCCTTTTTTCCGTCCTTATGACTCTCCTGTTCCCTTTTCAAGATCTGTGTACTTCAACCCCTCACTTCAAAATTGAAACTTGTTATAGGCTTTTTATAACGAAAAACGTGGCAACAGAAGTGTGATTAGAAATTTCCGGAAACGATTCTCTGAGAATATTCCCGGAATTATTATTCTCAGGAGGAACTTCACTCTCTGCACAAAAAAAAAAAAAAAAAAAAAAAAAAACAGTCTTTGGTAGAAGAACGACCCAGCGAAAGACTTACGGAGCGAACCACAAATGTTTTGAACGTTTTGTACGCCTATCTAAAAATTAAATTGCTTGGTGAAATGCCAGTTAAGCTTACAAAACTTTTAGTTAGGTGAACCAAAGCTCATGGGCAGATGCAGCAATTTGCCAACCATGAACTCATCTCATTGAGAAACAATCAATTCTTGAGGGGGCCGTGGCCCGTGGCCCTTTCACTTATCGATTGTTTCTCATGCATTCAAATGGGAATGATACACTATTTTCAGATTGCTCAATCTGCCTTTGCCGAAGCTCTATACTAAAGCTTTACGGTTTGCTCTGTATACTACTGCGTCTTTTTGCTGAGTCATTTTTCTACCAAAGGTTGCAATGGTATGGGCGTGATATTGAAAGTGTTAGCACTTTGTGAGAAAAGGACTAAGGAAAACAGCTAACTGTTATGGAAATGAAAACAAGGAAATTAAACCGGGCATATTTCTTTATGGGTATTTCTATTTCTTCAGCCAAAAAAATTTCAAAAGTTTCCTTTTGGCTGTGTAAAATAACTGCCAATAAGACTGATGCGGAAAATAAGGGAACATCGTACACCCCTCTTTCCTCTTACCCCTCCCCCTCCCCGCCGCCGCCCCCCCTCTCTCTCTCTCTCTCTCTCTCCCCTCCTCTCTCTCTCTCTCTCTCCTCTCTCTCTCTCTCTCCCTCCCTCCTCTCTCTCTCTCTCTCTCCTCTCTCTCTCTCTCTCTCTCTCTCTCTCTCTCTCTCTCTCTCTCTCTCTCTCTCTCTCTCTCTCTCTCTCTCCCTCTCTCTCTCCCTCCCTCTTTCTCTCGTCACGTCGATGAATGATGAATTTTCTTTGCGGGTGCCCTCAACGGCCTGATAGTTTCAACAATCATCAATCTCATCAGTTCGAAGCTCGTATGTATAGATGGATCCGAAAGCGGAGCGCAATACAGAGAGTATGGCGGTGGAGGGGGGAAGTAGCGAGGGGATCGAGTGGGGGGGCTCCCCGCACGTCTGCGTCCCCTGACAACCTGTCCCTCTCTCTCACTCTCGTGCTCGCCTAGCTCCGCGCTCTCTCGGCTCGCTGTAGAACGATTCTTGTGGCTTTTCGGACATGGTTTATCGATGGCCTCATTTAAGTACCGCGCGCATTATCATCACTTTTTTTCTCTCCCGCGTTTTCGAGTTGGGTCGGGTGTACCGAATGTACGATGAGTCTTGATGACATTTCAAGCGAATCTCTGCGACCCTTGCGTATGACTTCAAATTGCCGCAATTCGACCGCCAGTTGAACGTTCGTTTCAAAGGGTTTGATCTCATAGCCTTTATTTATCCCAGCGTTAGCGGCGGTATATCCCAAGAGCTTTTTCCCTCTCTATATCTCTCTCTCCGTGCATCTGAAAGTATGAGTTAGAAAAGGATAGAGCTGAGTCACGTGACGTCCGTTAAAGGACCCTTATTTCATAATTTTCCAACGCATGCATTCAAATGATTTTTGCGTTAACCTTTTTACTTATAACAAAACAAAACAAAACAAAACAAAAAAAGCAACACCAGCTCACTCAAATTTAGTGAGTAGTTAAATATTCCTACTCTGCGATGTTCATTTGGCCTATCCCTCCAATTGAAGGCGCACAGAAAAATCAGAAGAAACACTTTGATATAGTGCTGACAAAACCTTTGGTAGACAAATGACCCAGCGAAAGACTTTAGCAGAGTTAACTAATGATTTTGAACGCCTCACTAAAAAGATTTTAAGAGGTGAACAAAAGATTCGGTTGATTCAACTGAAGTCATTTTTCTACCAAACTTTTTGTCATCGCTACCAAAGCGTTTTCTTCTGTTTTTTCTGTAAGCTTCGGCTAGTCATCATTTTATAAAAGTTAACATTTGAAGTCTTTTTTACTGTCAATCAGGTATTGAAACTGTGTAAAATGGACTTATTGTCAGTGTCGACACCGAATCATAAAATTCTTAAATTTTTAGTTTTCTGTACGTTTTTGCTCGCAAAATATTTGTCATGGCCTTCTCTATGCAGTGGTATCAATAACTAATTTTAGTTTTTGTATGACAAGGTGGATCTTACCAAATTTCCAAATTTCATGCAACTCTGAGGAAGTCGGGTCAAAAATCATCATTTTTTGGTCTGATTTGGCTTGGACTGACCAGTCCCTTTTCCTGGACGCAGTCACTTTTATTCGTCGATGTTTTTCATGGGTTCTAATGGGCTTATTATTAGTGTAACGAAACTTTGCAGAAGTGCATGCTGCACCTCTGCACTTAATAGAGGTATACCTGTACCTTGTTTTGGAGTGAGGTAATCGATATTTTCATGTTCTGGCGCGTGTGTGGAGGACTTGCAGGCCGAGGCTGGCGCATGCGCTGTGGCGGTCTGTTCAAATATACTAGCTCTCTTGAGACCGCAGCGGATTGCACGAGCAACTGTGTGTGTGTATGGCCACTGGCCGACAGCGTAAAATCATCGAATCGAGTCGACCGAAATCAGCGGCGCATTCCGGTCCGATCAAGGTCAAGTGATGTGAATACAACGAAACTGTGCCGATAGGACTCTCACTGATCACGATTGATTCGATCGCGGAGATATTAATTCACCCGATGAGTGCAGAAACGACTTTTCTCTCATTTAAAAATACATGGAAGCAAAGCCGTTTTTGCATCCTCATTCGCTAACGGTGTAGGTTTCGATCGCACATTCCTGTAGTATCGTAATGTCTAATGCCGTCATCCGTAAGGTCACGATCATTACATCGCAAACAGTGGCGGCTCGTGAAATTTGGCAACCATACTTTTTTTTGCCATTCAAACCTTTGCAAAAGTATCGATATACGAAGGGTCACATGCACTTCTTGAATTCGATTGTTTTCTTTAGTTTTAAATGTAGAAAATACGCCATTGCCACCTTTCACAAGCCGCCACTGTCGACCAGAGAAGCCAAATTTGGCGGGAAATTCGAAAATTTCAGATTTCAATTAAATTTGGTAAATGCGCGTATTTATTCACCAAAAATTGAAGCCCTGATTGTTGAGACTCCACCCTCGTGAAAGAACAAAGGATAGTCCCCGACCCCCGCCCGTCTCGAACACTTTTTGGGCCCTGGTCGGCACAAAAATCAATAGTCGTCGATTCTTTTCGCAACAAATCTGAAAGTACTCCCAATCGCGGGAAATTTAAAATATCTGGCGGAATCTTGGAAAATCCTCTGTGCGGAGCTTGCGGTTTCTCGGCACCCGTTCCTCGTTTCTTCTTTCCTCGCTCGCGTTCTCTCTCCCCCCCCCCCACCATTTTCCCGCTTTCCGTATTTTCTCATCTTGTCAGCTGACAAACTCACTCGCCCCCTCCTCACCTCCCCCCTTCCCCTGCTGCCACCCCCCTCGCGCACTACGGAAACAACTACTCTTCTCTCTCTCTCTCTCTCTCTCTCTCTCTCTCTCTCTCTCTCTCTCTCTCTCTCTCTCTCTCTCTCTCTCTCTCTCTCTCTCTCTCTCTCTCTCTCTCTCTCCTCTCTCTCTTTCTCTCTATCTCTATCTCTCTCTTACTCCTTTCCCGCGTTGCTGTAACTCCTCCTGTCTTTCGTTCTTCTGAGGATAACAGGAGGGGGGGGGGGGGGGGTCGGAACTCGGAAGGGAGTGAGTAAGCCCTTTACCTCTCTCTCAGTGTTGTCTGATTTCCGACCGAGATCCGTTTTATTCTACATCGATTTCCAAATGGGATATGATGTCTCATCCGCAGATCCGACCCGGCAGCGCTGCTCTCTTTCCCCTGTCTCCATATGCAACCCTGCAGCACTCCGCGTCACTTTTTTTTTTCCTTTGCTTCGCTCTACAACCATAAATCCTACGAAAGCATCCCTGTCAGAGAGAGGAGGGAATAGGGAACTTTTAAGCTAAATCATCTTATCATCAACTCGTTCAAAAGGCAAGTTGAGGTAAGGAATTCTACTTAAAATGCCAACGCAATCAATTAATTTCGCACTGGAAAATGGCGGAAAATTATAGGGCGGAAGACTTGCGAGCTGCAAAGCCCGCGCTGAATATCGATTATCTTGGTGAAGAATCGAATGTTGTGTATTTATGTCCGCACTCTTGTTGGTGCCAGTCTACTGTAAAATTGAAAGTCCTGCGGCCCACGGATTTTCTGCAAAGGGTCATTAAGGGCAATTTTTTGGTCAAAAAGTTAAAGTCTAAAAAAAAGTACACAGAAACCGTGGATTTCGTGTGCTTGGAGGTCTAATTTAACAGAAAATATCAATGATATTGGTATGTATTATTGGTTTGTACAACCGATTTGTGTATGATTATGACTAGTTTAGCGATTTTTCGGGGGGGGGGAAAAAATGGCGAACTAAGCCGCGATTACGGCTGTTAAGTTAATTTTTTTGTATGCTGGTATTAGAGTCCCTATACTATGAAAGTTGCGCAATGTCATTCAAAATGAAGAAGAAGAAGCGGATCAACGGAGTCCCCAAGAGGCAAATTGCAAATGGCAGATGGCCATTTGCCTCTGCGCTGTTTCTGCGATTTTGCTGTCTCTAATAGGTTAGGTTCCGATTCTCGCCAATAACGGTCGCTATTTTTTATTGTGTTTTTTTGTGTGTTTTTCCTCTTTTCTCTTATTCTTATTTTCGTTTCTTCTCTTGCGAAGCGAGCTAACCTCGAACTGTTATTTTGTGTGTTGCAGGTATCGACGAAACAGGGAGTCAAAATTTGGTCTCAGATACTGGAATGAAGTCGGACTGTTTGGGCAGCAATAATAACAACAACAACAATAACGCCAACAACAACAACGGCTGGAGCAGCGATCTCGGAAGCTGCAAAAGCAACGATGACGATTTTTTCGGGGTCGGATGGAAGATGAGCACCGGTCGACCCACAATGATGAGCGCCAAGTACCTGGAGAAAGAAGAGAGGCGCAAAGTCCTGAAAATCTCGGTGAACAAGCTCAAGCGAATCGAGGACCCTGAAAGTAGCCTCAGACGATCCGTTCTCATCAACAACACCATGAAGCGTCTCCAACGGGAGACCCGCGAAGAGAAACAAAAGAGTTCGCGCCTCTACAACAAAAGAACTACTTACGTCACCTCACCTCCTCCGTTATCACGGCGGAGTGATATCGACACCGACGAGCCACCAATCCAATATCCCTCCGCGGAAGAATCCCGCATCACCTCAACAACCAACACATCCTCCGGGGACCTGCAACTTTTAGACATAACCAATTTACCCGAACTCAACAACGGTTCATCAACGACCACCAATACCACCACAAGTCACGTCAAATCGGATATGTTAGGCTGCGATGAGCCGATGCCTGAGGACCTTCTTGAATCCCTCACTTCAGACACACACACACACTCTCACAATCTAGCGCATGGGCACACGCACACGATCCCTGATTCGAGGTGTAGTAGGAAGAGATCTCTGGACGATATTGATGATTGTGACGTCACGGATGTTCTAAGTCAGTTTTATATGCCTCCAACCCCTCTACTCCTAACTTCGATCAGTGATGACGAGGATGATGAGCTAAACGTCGTAGACATCGATTATAGTTGTTGTAGTAGTAATAGTAGTAGTAATAGTCTCTCGTTGCCACCTAGTTCCAAGAAACCTCGCCTAGATTCCTCCTTGACGGATTCACCTTCGGATACGGATTTCAGCTCGTCAGATAGTCTTAGGAATAGCAGCGACTGTGTTCTATCTATTAGTAGCAATAGCCTAAGTAGTGATTTCATTCCCGATTCAGATCTCTTGTTCCCGGCTTCCAAGCCCCTCCCATCGCCTTCCCTACAATGCTTGCAATCCTCGTATTCCTGCGGTCTCTCGTCCGTTTTCAACGATATCCAATCCGTTGTTTTCCCCAATCTGATGGCGTCGCTGGAAACGTAACACTCGCTCAGATGCTTCCAACTGTACAACGGCAGCTTCTAGGGTTTTTTATTATTATTATTATGATTATTTATCGCGTTTTTGATTTGTTAAAAACGCTGACTTCCTTTTTATTTGTTATAAGTAATAGATTTTTTTTATTTTTTACGCAGAGATAACTGTGTACGTTCGATGGAATGATTAGTCTCCCCGTCACTCCATAATCTTTTTTTTTTTAATGTTTTATGAGCCTTTCCAACACGACACTCTCTTGTTGATCAGAGCTCAGAAGCAAAAGTGTCTTATTGTTAGTGTCGGTGGTTACGCGTGGGATCTGGCAGCGTTGCCTTTCTTCTCCCCTTTGAATCCCTACGAACTATCGAATCTGCGGGGTGTTGATCATGTGCATTCGATCTTTTTCACGGTTTTTGAAATGTACGATATAACAACGCTGCCAGATTACGCGTCGTGCTACTGCTCAGTGTTTTCAAACTTAAGATGTAATGGTGGTTAATAATGAATATTTCTGTAATGTTTGTATATTTAATGGAAGAAAGGTTTGTCCATGGATTTGTTAAATACGCTCTGAAACTGAGGACTTGGATGCAGTGGAGTCAGTGGCGTAGCGTGCAATTTTGCAACGATGTAATGTGTCCATTTAAATCCATTCAAAAGATCGAACTATAGGGTGTTCGGTGAACACCTTCGCATTCGACCTTTTACATGGGTTTAAATGGACACAATACAAGGTTGCCAAATTGCACGCTACTTCACTGAGTGGAGTATATCTTACGATCTAGAAACTTTGTATTTCGTCCCTTTTCCGTATCATGTAAAAGGTCGACTTGAGAATATTCTCATAAACAATTCGATTTTTTTCATAGATTTTAACTGACAAAATGCAACGGTGCCAAATTGTATGTTACACCCCTGCCTTTCGGATGCAACAAGGATCCTTTATTTCAGGATCCCTCTTTTCTTCTCAAGATCAGAATTTTTAAGGATAGTTTCTCAATTTGAGTCGTTGGTTGCGTTTGTCTTTGTCGTATTCACGTGCTGGCAAAATTTTAGAATTAAAAGACCACCTAGTAGTAGTACTACCATAGAAGGCAGTATCCACCCAGTCATTTGATCGCTACCCCCTTCCAACGGCTCTTAATTGAAGTGTCAATTATTTCAGGAAATAATTTCTATTTGTAAAATCGACTTGATAGAATTATCTCTATTATTATAGCATGGCTTAACATGGAAATTAGTTTGATGAAGTGCCCATGAAAGATAGAAAGAAAAATTCTGACCTCTTACGAAAAGCAATCTGAAGAAAATGAATGTCTGGAATGTTGCATTCTATATCTCGCTGTCAATTGATTCCGTTTTTCGTAAAATTGTACAATTTTACTCGCTGATTTTGTATGATACCTCCTGATTTTCCTGATCCTTATGGAGCCATTTTTCAAGAAAAGACATTTACTCATTATTTTTGTAGTGAATCGTAGATATCTTATTTTGACGTGATCCCGACCGTTTGATCTGGATTCATTCCTAAACTTTGAATTTTCACTGAGCGAGCTTTTCACTGGCAGATAGATGCAGTCCTTGACGCAGATGAAAGTCGCAAAAATTCATTCTGAATCCTAGAACAAAGTTTTCTCGGTCGGTTTTCCGCCTCGCATGCATTTTTTCTTCCTTTTTTTTATATATATTTCAAAGTATCATACAAATAATGCTACATCTCAGGTAATCCTAAGAGTACTTGTCATCACACTAATGACTTTTTATTGATTGCTTGCTCAGCAGTGGCGACCCGTGAACAAATGGGGCTTTTGCAAACTTTTGCTACAGTAAAAGTAAATGGTTAAATCTGATGTAGAAACCAGCAAAAATCAGGAAACTCACACTAAAAAAAAGTCTAAAATTCAGTAATAAACTTAGAAAACATATGTAACGGCAAGCTCATAATGGCGGAGCTACGCAGGTATCATGGGAGATTCCTCTCTAATGTGTCACTTTTTCTTCGTAAACACAGAGATATGTCTCAAATTAGATAGAAATCTCCCATGATACCTGCGTTGCTCCGCCGTTAAGCCCGATTCTAAGAGTGAATTTTGTGATTTTGTAAAAACCAACTCTTCAATCACCCGTAGCAAAAGTTTGTAATTGCCCCCATTAAGGCCATTCCCAGAAAAAGGGCCCATAAATTAACGGGTGTGCTCTTTCTAAGATAGTAACATTGAGACTTTTGTCTGAAGAGCACACCTTTTGTTTTATAGGCCCTTTTTTTTAGGAAATAGCGTCTTTTGATGTTTCATTTTTCTTCCACTTGAACCTAAGGTAAAGTATCCATTTCTTGAGGCCATCGCTTTTATCGCTCCCACTATAACCTAAGCTAAAGTATCGATTTCTTGGGGTTATCGATATATCTACAGCATATTTCATGAGCCACTATACTGTTTCTTACAATCACTCAAAACGGCCTTCCACTTTTTCGAAATAAAACATCCGATATTTTTATAATAATTTTCAGTTTTTTTCTCCGGCTGAAGAGTCCCAGTGTCGTAGCGTGCACTTTGGCAACGCTGCTGTTCGTCCATGTAAAACCATGAAAAAGATCGAAGTATTTGGTGTTCGGTAAACACCTTCGCATTCGATCTTTTACATGGGTTTAAATGGACAGAATACAACGTTGCCAAATTACACGCTACGCCACTGCTTAAAACCCTCCCAGAAATCGATACTTTTTCATATGTTAAAATGGCGAAAACCTTGGTTGTCAAACTGCCATCGGCACAATTTCTTGCAGATTTTATGATTTTCGGAGGAAGGATAGTTTTTAATGAATATTTACAATGGCAGAAAAGTGGAGCACAAAAAAATAGGTACGTCGCAATTTCTGAGACAGTCAATATTTTCTCCCTCGATGAATCAAAACCGTTATGACCTTGGAGATCCAAAGTTTTTGCTTCGTTTTGTTTTCTAGTCAAAACTTTTTTTCTCCCTTCCTTCTCTTTTAAAATGGCTGAACTCGTTGATTGCATTCGGTCGTTATCATTGCATATTTTGAATAATCTGTCGTAACGACAGACCTAATTGGATTGGTGAATTCTATACTGTCTGAAACACGCCATAATTTTACACAATTTTTAAATGTGGCCCTTCCACTTTTCTTTGTGTCTGGGAATGTGTGTGTTTACTTTTCTCGGAAAGGATTCATCACCAAATTCTTTTTACAGTCTCTTTAATTCTAGAAATTGAATTTTTTATGAATAAATATATTGTAGATAAGTATGTTAGCATTTCGTCCTATGGATGACATTTTTTGTTTGTTTTTGTTTGTCCTTGACTATAGCTAAGCCAAGGCCATACATTTAAGAATATGCGGAGTGCTGTAGCCCAGAAATAAACTTGTTACGTTAAAAATGACCTTTAGTTGCGTCCTACGTACAGCAAGTGGAATCCCAATGTTTGCTGAAAGATGTTCCCTTTTCCAATTTGTCTTCTGTACGTTGAGGGCAGGGTATGAGCCTAAAGTATGTAGGAAACCCTCCCATTACCCTCCTTATAATGTCAATTCTGCGCTACGGGCTTGAGTGTACGTCAGTGGCGTAGCGCGTAATTTGGCAACGTTGCATTTTGTCCGCATTTAAACCATTGAAAAGGGTCGAATGCGAAGGTGTTCGCCGAACACCCAATACTTCGATCTTTTTCGTGGCTTTAAATGGACGAACAGCAGCGTTGTCCAATTGCACGCTACGCCACTGGTGTACGTTCCTTAATCATTAGGCACATTGTGTACGAACATCCTCCGACTGAACAATGTATTTTTCATTTTATGAGTTTGCTATTGTAAAAATAAAGATGAAAAAATGTTATTTTTATAATTAATTAAATAATAAAAAGAGAAAAAAAAAAAAAAAATGTTGAAATACTATAAAATGCCTCATCTATTTTTCTTTAATCTACTTTTAACCTGGATAGTGGGGGGTGTTATCGAAGAATGCCTAAAATGACGAGAGTATTTTTTCCACATCAGCATTTTCGAATGTAAATTGCACTGCACTTAGGAGGAAAAAGGACTGAAGCTCTTTGTGAATGGATTCTTGAACTTCTTTGAACTTGAAAAATGATATTTTTGTTAAATAATACTCTTTAGTAGATCATACCCATCAATACTAAGCGCCTTGTTGATTCGTCCATAAATACTCATTATTTTGGACATTTTTCAAAATGTTCTGAAAGTATCAACAGGAAAAGAATCATAACACCTGTGGCGGCTTTTGCAATGTGGCAACAACGGATTCTCACCGTTTAAACCTATGTAAAATAATCGATTATCAAGGGATTCACTGAATCCTTCAGAAAATGATACTTTTGCATAGGTTCAAATGGCAAAAAAACATGGTTGCCAAATAGCACGAGCCATCAATGCAAAAAAAAAAAAAAAAAAAAAAAAATTAAAATAACTGTTGAGAAAAAATATCGACAGAATAACTTCTGGAAGAAATAGTTTACAGGTAAATTCGTTGGTAGAAGAATTATGGTAGCGAAAAGCATACAGAGAGAAAAAGGAAAAAAAGAAATACCAAGAAAAATAAATGTCGAAAAGAAAAGGTATTAAAATGAAAAGTACCAAAACAAAGAATCAAAAGGAAAGTGTCAAAAGAAAAAGCATCTGAAGAAAGTATCGGAAGGAAAATTATGGAAAGAAGTGTCGAAATAAGGAAAGTCAATGAAAGAGGAAAAGTATTAACTTTTTTACTGCCAGGTTACGAACAGTTGCGTAGCGTGCAATTCGGCAACGTTGCAACTCGTTCATATAAACCCGTGAAAAATATCGAACTATTGGGTGTTCGATGAACACCTTCGCATTCGACCTTTCACGTGGGTTTAAATGGGCATAATACAACGTTGCCGAATTGCACGCTACGCCACTGGTTACGAAGGCAAATCAATGTTCGCTTGCGCAAATTATGTGGGTAGTTAAGAATTCCTACTCCAAGGTGCTAATTTTGCATACTCAATGGATTGAAGGTACCCGAGAAAGTATCCTTTTTCAGCTGTTGACAGTTTTGACTTGCAATGATTGTGAATGAAGAACTGAAATCGGGTGAGGCAGATCTAGCCACAGAAACGAGTATACGTGGGCGAGGTTTATTGAAGAAGTTATTAAAATAATATGGGTTTAAAAGGTGATTCTTCAGCGTTTAGTACCAATTTCTGCCAGCGTAGCGGAGCGCTATACCGTTCGATTAATGTCAGATTACAGGCCGAAAGAAATTTATATTTAAGAAAACTAAGTGTCAGATACTAGTTAATCATCTTAAGAAGGTCTCTGCAAAATATCTCGTGAATAACTTCAAAAGTACGACTGAAAGTACCAAAAAATGAACAAAAAATGAAATATCGTAAATCGATTCTTGTATAGAAATGCGATGGTTCATTTTTCTTCAGATGATTATCTAGTAACTGACTCTCCGTTTCCTGAAATATGTATGAATTACTTTCGGCCTGCAATTTGACATTAATCGAACGGTAGCGCTTTGGTGGCAGAAATCAGCACTAAACGCTGAAGAATCACCTTAAAATAGAATAAAGGTTTTAACCATTTCCATACCACATCCCGAGCGTATTAGTTTCTTTGACTGCACTTAGATGTTCCTTAGAAAATTTCATTTTTCTATTCACATCAATTGCGTCTCCAAATGGGGCTCTTGCAAACTTTTGCTACCAGTGGCGGTTCGTGCTACTTGGCAAAAATGTCTTCACTCCATTTGATTGCATGTAAAACAATCGATTGCTGGTGAAGCGCTGCTTCACTTTCGAATCGATTGTTTTACATGCAATCAAATGGAGTGAAGACATTGTTGCCAAGTAGCACGAGCCGCCACTGTTTGCTACAAGGGGTTGGAGAGTTGATTCTTGCATAAATACCTGTAAAAATGACAATGAGAATACCTACACTAAAAAAGCACAAAAATTCACTCTCAGAATCGGGCTTAATGGCGGAGAGACGCAGGTATCATGGGATATTCCTATCTAATTTGAGACGTGTCTCTGTGTTTCCGTGGAGCAAGCGAAAAATTAAACAGGGATTTTCCATAATGCGTTGAACCGCGATTACGATATTGTCATTATAGCACTTTTGTGAGTTGTTTTTTACGACGGAAAGGACTATTCATTTGCTCACAGCAAAAGTTTGCAAGAGCTTCATTATTGACTTTTAAAAAATGTTTGCTCGAGCGCCTTCAATAAATTGTGCATGCAAAATCAGCACTGTGGTTTACGAATATTTATTAACTATACCCACTTTTGAGCTAGCCAACATAGATTGGTCTTCGCAACCTGGTCGTATTATATTTTTAACCCTTTCAGACCTGTAGTCCATTCCAATGGACAATGTAATACCACATGTCATTTGGAAAACATTGGAAAAAAATCTGCGCATCAAATTAGATGAGGAGAGGAGACAGCGCCAAGATCAATTAAGTTCGTCAAAATTCAGTCTTTGATCAAAAATAATTTCAGGTCTGAAAGGGTTTTAAAAAAAGAAGGAACGAAAGGAAACATACCAAAACTAAATGGGTATAAGGTACAATCATGTTATGCATCATTAAAAATGAAACATTCCACTTTTTCCCGCCGTCCACCCATTTTCCCATTGATTTTAATGGAAATCTTTCATCATCCACTTGCCTACAATTTTAAATTTTGGAAAAAACAAAGAAATGCCATCTGAGGAAGATAAAATCAACTTCTTTACAGAAATGTTGATGCATATATATGGACGATTGGTTCAAAAGTTATGCTGGGATACAGACACACAGGACAGACAACTTCGTTAGTTGTGAGAAAGTAAAAAGGTAAGTATGGAAAAAAATTAATTGTTTTACCGAAAGTTTCAATAAGGGTAAATTCAAACTAAGTATCAATTTTAATTGAGGGTAGATACTTAGCTATTATAGTGTATAAGTCACCTACTTATTCCATGGGGGGGGGGGGGATGTATATTACAGCACTACAGAAAGTCTATCATATGCAGTGGCGTAAATAACGGACCCTCAGGGACCGCGGCGCGGGTGGGCGCCACATCTTGAGGGGGCGCAACAAAACCAGAAATTACAGAAAATTCAAAATTTGCAAGAGAACAGAACAACAACATACATAAATAAGAAACTGAAGAAAGGTTAAATGAGAGTCTATATTTCGATAGAAATTTCTATGATTCTTGACACTTCTTATATGATCATTACTTAACTTTAAACCACCACTGACCCCCACCCCGGCCCGGTTAAACCCCTCTTAATTTTTTCATTCAGCAGAAGATAAATTTCGTTCTAAAGCAAGCTCCCTTTATTTACTTACATTAATTTTCTTTGTTCTAGAACAATGAAAATTAAAAAGTATAATTGAAATTTTTTTGAAGGGGGGAGGGGGCGCAGCTCACCAGTTCGCGGACGGGCGCTCGATCCTTATTTACGCCACTGCCACTGATCATATGGTTGTAACACTGTAACATCACTGGAAAATAACATAGAGAGCGTCATAAAGCACCGAAATGGCCTCACAAACTCGATAAATGTATTTAAACAAAATTCTAAGATTGTGGTCAAATCAGCGGGTCACTAGGGCATGGGCGTATGCAGGGAATGGGTCTGTTGCATACTTTTCGGTAGCGTATGTTTGAACCCCCCCCCCCCCACGCCCCTCTGAGTTTTAAAGTCATCAAAAGTTGCTCAGTGACGAATTATAAGCCTGAGCGCTCTTTGTTTTTTTCGCGCTGCGTTGTGTTGCCGTCCTTAGGGCAATGCACTAATATGCAGTGTAGGTAGTTAAAAATTGAATAATGAAAACTTTACAGAGGAAATTACCTCATCCTTCGGTAGTGATAAATACAGTATTTCTCTGGAAACGGTGTCTTATCAGTTAACTCTGACTCACTCATTCTACAGGGTGATTCGCGGAACCTACGCTCTGTGGTTTCCTCGACCGATGAAAATGTATCTTTTAAGAAAAAAGAAATATAGAAAGGAAAGGGGGCGGAAGTGTTCGGCAGAATAGGTCGCAAGGTTATTTGAATCTGAAAGTCTCTGCCTTTTCTTGACCGACGCGACGGTACTTTAAAGTACCTCAATTTCTTTGAATCATTAAATCTACACAAACCGTGATAGTGAGTTTGCAGTATGTCGGTACTTACGAGTACCGCGATGAAAATTTTACGTCACAGGTTGGCAGCACTGGTTGTGGTTGATGTTCAACTACTAGCGAACGCAAAAGCTTTGAAAATCAAGGTGAAAATCAAGGAAAAGGTAGCTTCGATTACATGAGGATTCGCCACTTATCTATAGACTTCTTGACTGCCAAAACTTTAGCGTTTGCTACTAAAATTTTCCCAACGAGCATAGGGGCTATGCTGTGTCATATAAGTCCTATACCAAAGTGTGACGTGAGCGATGATCTGATTCTGGTTTGCTTGCCTCATTTTTTTTTCAACCTAAAATCAAAAATTTAAATCAATTCAGTGGAAATTGGGTTTGAATCGAAACACGTGTGTTTTAGACAGATGCAACTTATAATAGAGACCGCGCACTAACCGTACGCGTGTGGCTGACTTTTTTTTTCGGAGCTCAACGGGAATTAACGCAGGGAGCATGAAAGTGCACCATCCAACATGGACCATACGTTGAATGATGCAATTTCGGTGCTTCGGTTTCACTAGGCAAAAATCTCAACTATACTTTCCTTATCAGTCAACGTATGGTCCATGTTTGCGGTGTTCTGTTGAGACCCCCGAAAAAAAAAAAGTTGCCAACGCGCTCAAATATGGGCAAGATAGATAGTGCTTGATCTCTATTATATATTGTCTCTGGTTTTAGAGTGGCAATCTGGACACAGAATTTTAAGGCAACTATTAAGGTGAGAAAATTATGCTTGTTTCGGTCATGTGACAGTTTATGTTTCGTGCAACTTCTTCCAAAAGAAACAGTTATATCGATTTCTGTGTTCAGGTATAGCCACTCTAAAACACCTGCTCTTTTGTTTCCAAATAACCCAATTTCCAATGAATTGTCACTTTTTTTTTCTTTTTCTTTTTTTTTTTAATTTTTAAGGTTAATAAAATGAAGGAAATAAACCGAGCCCATTTGCAGATTTTGTCATTTGCCATTGCCATTTTGCCATTTGTCTTTTTACAGATTTTCATCATGCCTCCTGAGAGAAATGCAAGCCATCGAAGAAATTCGAAGATTACCGTTCCAACGACTTTAATGCTTATTGTGGTCCAAAAATCGAATCAAAATGAGCACATTTTGAGCATGCAAACAAAATAAATTAAAATACGACGGAATATATTTAGGTAGCAAAATATTCAAAATCGCCATCGCGATGGCCGATGGCGAAGGAAAACTAAGCATTGGCTTTTCTCGACTCTGCATGGGAAAAGTGATCCGTCATAGTCATACAGTTTACAGGAGAACATTTGAAAAACGACTCGAGTGACTCCCGTTTGCGACAGCGGCTATCCGGTAGCCATAGAGGAATTTCATCTAAAAACATTATTATCGAGTTCTTGTGAGCCAATTTTGGGATTTCTGATGCTCACAATCAACCCATTTTTCAAGAGATTTCACACCACAGTTGACCCCATTTACTGCCGCAGCAGAAGTTCGCAGCGGAGCCATTAAGCATTAACCGTCAAATGAGGAATCTGTTGACAGTGGCACTACCAACAATAAGCTCCTCGATTAATTAAGTTTTTGCTTCTCTGAATTCTGAATAAGAGGGGGCGGGGCGGATGGTGGAGAGCAGTGCAAGAACGGGTTAGAGAGAGAGAGAGAGAGAGAGAGAGAGAGAGGGGGAGGGAGAGAGAGAGGGAGAGGAGGAGAGAGAGAGAGAGAGAGAGAGAGAGAGAGAGAGAGAGAGAGAGAGAGAGAGAGAGTAAGAGAGGGGGGAGAGAGGGAGAGAGAGAGAGAGGGAGTAAGAGAGGGGGAGAGAGAGGGAGAGAGAGGGAGGGGAGAGGGAGAGAGAGGGAGAGGAAGAGGGATTGATAGAGAGAGAGGGAGGGAGAGAAGGCGAGAGAGAGAGAGAGAGAGAGAGAGAGAGAGAGAGAGAGAGAGAGAGAACGACTATACTGAATGTTCTCAGGGTCAAGGTCAAGGTGACAGGCCGACTGGCGAATATCAGTGGATCGCTTTACAACTGAGGTCTCTCGTCACGATCTCGATTGGGCTGACGGAGAGAGAAAGACGGCTATCTCCTACAATATCCAAGTGATTTAAACAAATTTCAGATGTTAGCGCTCACGAGTGTATAGAAGAATCCATTTATATCATCTGATTTATGTGAGCAAAAATCAGTAGCTGCTCGTGCAATTTGGCATCAATGATTCGCCTCAATTTGATTCCATGTAAAAAATCGATTCGATATTTTACCAACAATCGATTTATGTCCCCCCCCTCAAATTTGTGAAGCACCGCTTCACCACTGAATCAATTGAACCAAATGGAGGATAAACATTGTTGCCAAAATTCACGAGCCGCCACTGCTCGACTTCTCGTCGTCACAGCTCGGTTTTTTAGACATCAAGTTTCTAGGAAACCACACAAAGATTCCACAAAGATTCGATAAAATTATTCCTCGGTGTGCTAGTTCTACTCCCTGTTGGGGTTTTTGGGGCTCTTGCAAGGTTTTTCTGTAGGCAAATTGAGTATCAATTCCAAGGTAAAATGCTGCGAAAATGACGATGATACCATTAAAAAGTCTAAAACTCACTGCTCGCAGAGAAAACTTAACTTGAAATTTCGGGTGACCACCCTTGCATGTATGCACCAACCTCGGATTCGGACCCCAGTCAAAAGAACATAACCTACGAATTTGAACAATGAGATTAATGAAATTGCTTTCAAAAGTAAATTTAAAGGAATTGAAGGTCCATTAATTCAGATTTTGTCACTAGGAGCACGGTGATAACTACAGAAAAATTCCACGTTGCGTAATAAACGAGGAAGACGGCACTTAATTTCATGTCCCTGTTCTTTTGTTTGGGGTCCGAATCGAGGTTGGTGCAAACATGCAAGGGTGGTCACGCGATATTTCAAGTTAAGTTTTCTCTTCGAGGAGTGAGTTTTAGACTTTTTTAATGGTCTCGTCGTTATTTTCGCAGTATTTTACAATGGAATTGATATTCCATTTGCCTACAGCAAAACCTTGCAAGACCTCTATACAGGAATCTGTGTTTCTCTCTCTCTCTCCTCCTATTTGAACACATGCGTTAGAGAAGGATAACAAAGGGGACCATCACGTGACTTTGACCTCTGCCCTCGTCCTTTTCTAATACACGCGTTCAAATGGAAGGAGAGAGAGAGAGAAAGGCAAATTCCTGTATCCGCAGGTTGAGAAAATATTACAGAGTTTAGTTCAGTGTATGACTGCAATGCTCGAAAATACTCTGATCTGTAATCTTTTCTCAATCGGTGGAAACACCGTTAATTAATTAAAATATACCGCGGTTCAGAAAGGATAAAAGACGCTAATATTTTCGTGCATTACAGTCATATACTGAACTAAACTGTAATCTTTTCTCAACCGGTGGAATCTTCGGTGAATTTCAAAATATCATTAAATCTACGCAAATCGGCAGCTCAGACCAAAGTGCGTCGTTGCGTCGCCCTAGAGGTCGTCTCAGAAGTGTAATCGCACCTAGACCGGTAATCTTTGGAATTTCCCAAAAATGAGTACAAATGAATACAAGCGTTGGCTTTTTATTGAAAAACTCTATCATATGAAAAATTTAATCTACACTTCTGAAACGAACTCTAACAATAATTCAAAGCATATATTCATAGTAGGTCAGTTCGGTAGCGCTGCAGTCTTTACGCATTTCCCGATCCGGGAAGGAGACAACACGTAAATCAAACGGAGGGAATCAAATCAGGAAGCAATTGGCCGATCTTGCATTGCGCATTCGGAACGATGCGATGCTCAAAGAATACAGCGCTACACAGTACACCGCAGACCTGCCTGTTACTAATGGACCTTGGCATCAAGTGAAGCGTTGAAATATATAACGAGGTATGCGCCAAAATTTCGATTTTGGGATTATTTTTGGGAAAAATTCTTTAAAATATCGCCAATCCGGAAACCTTGTCCAAAAAAATTGGAAAATTTTTGAAACGCCCTAAAAAAATTAATGAAAATGACGCCTGGGGTATGCGCCAGCGTTGTTTCCAGATATAACGAGGTATCCGCCAGTGATGTTTTCCTATATAAACTAGGTATCCGCGCCAGCTCCCTCGATTCAATGACTGCAGCTCATCACTCTCACTGGTTGATGTTGACAAAGATTACGGATTTGGAGGTAAATATCGCGTCTAAATGAAACTAGAGGCTATGGGCCGCTTCGCGGCCATTGTTATCTGTTTTTGTCAATAATTTATTTTAATAACGTAAGTTAATAATTATTTGATTTATACGTATCTGAGCGTAAATTCAACGCAAAGCAATTTGAATTGCATGATGAGCCAACGAAATACATCAATCAATTATTATTTACATCTATTTTTTATGTTAAAGCAACCCATAAATAGGGATGAAAGTACAACAGCTGCTTACATCCATGCGAAAATGGGTGAGTAGTATATAAGCAAATTTTACCATCGTAAGTATGTTTCGCTGCTAATCCAAGGTCCGAAACTTTTGGGAAACAACGTACACCAAAAATTCACGACCAACCGATGCATTGTGGCCTTTGTGATTTTTTTTCGTTAATCATTCATCTACATATAATTATTTATTTTAAATTATACAAGTTAATCATTTTTTTTTTTTTTTTAAATGTACTTATTTAACTGTTAATTCAACCCAATGCAATTTAAATTGCGTTTGACGGCGAAATAAATCAATTATTTACATACATCTAATTATTACTAGCATCGCGGAAATAGAAATGAAACAAACATCGCGAGCTGCGTAAATCGATGCAGAAACGGGTGGATGGTAAGCAAGCATGTTTTACCATCCCAGGTTCCGGTACTAATGCGAGGTCCGAAATTTTTCGAGAAACAACACACATCAAACATTTAAGACCATAACCCAAAGACTTTTATTAATACTATCTTGACTGAACATAACGCCTGTCCGCTATATAAAGACGATTGGTTGGCAACCACGATCACAGTATGTGCTAAGATTTTAGAAAATGTGTTGGAAAAAAAAAAAAAAAAATAATAAAAAAATAATAATTAAGAATACTTAAAAAAATGTATTTTTCTATACAACTCGGAACTATTTGAAAGCTCATCATATGCAAAGTTCAAATTGGGCCGGTCCATTTACTTGTATGTACAGCTTTCTCGATCGTAAACATTATCTATTAATAAAATAGATAAATAGATAAATACATCGATGTAAATTATTTAGATAAATAGAAGATATTTTCAACTAAAATGAAAGGAAATGAGTAAATAAATAAATAGTTACAAGAATGAAAAGATAATCTCACAACATGCAAACCAATTTTTTAAGAGAATTTCACAAAGCTTGAAGCGACGCTGCTGTACGTTGTACAGCGAGCGACGTGGCGCATACCTCATTATATCGGAAACACGCTTGGCGCTTACCGCGTTCCAAAATCGTCATTTTTCAACATTTTTTTTTAGAAGTTTTCAAGACATCTAAAGTAATTTTTTTTTCACTGGTCATTTTTTCCGGTAGGTAAACTACTCCTCTGAATTTTTTTTCGATTTTTTGAGACATTTTTTACAAAATGGCGCACAAATTGTCCTTTTTCTCGAAAAGTTACTTTTGGCGCTTACCTCACTATATATTTCAACGCTTCAAGTGAGAATTACGTTTGAAACGTCGCACAGTGAAGGGAGTCAATGGGAGCAGTTGGACATGGAATGAGGATTGTGAGACTAAAAACGCAAATTTTGATGTTGTTACAGTCTAAAGGGGTCTCTCCACCTGCGAATTTAAAAGCGCGAATAAACTGATTGAGCCAATGAGTTGCCTTGAAGTCGATAGGTCGAGTCTGATGTATCGACAACAAAGAAGCCCATTGGCTCAATCAGTTTATTCGCGCTTTTAAATTCGCAGGTGGAGAGATACCCCTTAAAAAAAAACTATACCTGGGTCATAATTTCAAAACGGGCCCATTGAGCATGCGTGCTCCGTGAAAATTTCAAGTCAAAATTTAAATCCAACGAGTAATGTTTTATCTTCAGTACTACACGGAAAAAAAAAAGATTAGTGAAAATAACCATACGGATACCTGATTTTGGCATCTGCTAGATGTTATGGTAAACTTGACCAGAAGTATGGTACATTTACCAATACTTTGAGTTAATTCGACTTGCAATCAGGTAACATAACCTAGTACCTAGTCAAAACATAATATACTTCTGGTTAACATTACCATAACATCTAGCAGGTGCCAAAATCAGGTATCCGTATGGTTATTTTCACCGTAGTTTTTTTTCCGTGTACTAGAAGAGACTTTTTACCGAAGGGTTCCGCTGAACTGTCGAGATTTCTCAGGTGAACCGCGAAAACAGCCGGAAACGCATGATGAACAAATGGAAGATTGTCGGTTACGCTGTCGGTTACGTAACCGACTATTTCAAAAGTACTTCATAAAAACAAGATTACTTATTACAATAATCTCTGATGTTGGTTTTTAAAGCAAATTACGGTAGTTGAATTGAATTAAAAATTATCGGGCAGAACTTTACAGTATTACCTACCTTTTTCGTATATTTAAGTGCCGCTGACTAGGACCATAGGCAAATCACGAGATCGGATTTGTTGGTGAAAATCGTTTCCAAATAAAATCCATTTCCATAGATGTTGATAATTCCTGTTTAGAATGTTGAAGCGTGGTTGAGAAAATCGTAAGTTACCCAGTTTCACTTTTGAGTAAACTTTTCAGGTGTTGTAAAACAGTAAAATCCTTGCGTAACCGACGGACATTTTGGAACTGGTGGACAACCATTTTTCACGATTTATGGCATGAAAAAAAAAAATAAGTTCGTAAAAAACGATGGTTAACACGTGTTCTAGAAAGTTATTTAAGCATTTCCATGATCTTCAAAATTCATTTTAGCTTCAAAATATGGTAAAAAAAACTTAGGTTAAATACCAAAAACTCGTGTGAGGGACGCGTAACCGACGGCCATTTTGAACCTCAAAACAATTCAAATAAGTATTTATATAACTTTAAAAGTAATTATTACTATTGTTCCTCATAAAACTAAGTTTCTTTGACTTAAAAAGCGAAACAACGAACTTATTTGATCTTTTTTTAAAAACGTATAGTCTCGTTGGGACACCATTTGGCCCGTTTTGAAATTATGACCCACCTGATCCTAGTAGGAAATTTTAAAATAAAACCAATGAAATCACTTTCAAACTTCTACGTTGCGTACATTAACAAAGATGTGTGCATTTAAAAGTCGCCACCATAGGCGGATACAGGGAATTGTCTTTCTCTCTCTCTTCTCCCATTTGAAAACGTGCGTTAGAAAAGGACAGAAGAGGGGGCCAAAGTCACGTGATGGCCCCCTCTGCTGTCCTTTTCTAACACATAAGTTCAAATGGAGAGAAAGAGAGAGAAAGACAATTCCCTGTATCCGCCCATGGTCGCCACGCCATGGTCGGCCTCTCTCATTCACTAGCTCCAATGTGCGTCGGCCGTGACTGCCGTGAGTGATACAACGTGGCAGTGGCGGCGCGTGCGATTTGGCAACAATGTCGTCCCTCCATTCAAATCCATGTAGAACAATCGAATCGATTGCAGATGATTCACTGTCAAATCGATTGTTTTGCATTGAATCAAATGGAAGGTGAACATTGTTGCCAAATTCCACGGCAACGCGGTTCACTGCGTAAGGGTCATAAAAAAAAGATTTCACAAGTCTGTTAAGCGGATGTACCAGTGGCGTCGCGTCGCGTGCCATCTCGCAACAATGCAACTGCTCCATTGAAACGCATTAAATATATCGAATTTTCCTTGTGCACTGTGCACCCCCTGAATTCGATATTTTACATGAGTTTAAATGGATAGAATACACTGTTGCCAAATTGCACGCGACGCCGCTGGGATGTACTATGGTCTGAGATCGGCTAAAAGTGGCAAAAATTTAGAGAGTAAATTTTTCATCAATGGGATAGTCTTGCAAACTTTTACTATATGCAAATATATAGTCCAATCTGATGTAAAGACTTTATCACGAAAATCACACTAAGAAAGTCTAAAATTCAGTAATAAACTCACATAACTGCTATTACGGCAAGTTTGTAATGGCGCTTCAACGCAGGTATCATGGTGAATTCTTGTCTATTATGTCACTTTCTCTAAGGAAACACAGAGATATGTCTCAATCTATCTATGAATCTCCCATGATACCTGCGTCTTTCCGCCACTAAGCCCGATTCTGAGTGTGAATTTCGTAATTTTTCAGTGTACTCATCGTCGCATTTTTACGAGTTTTTTATGCAAGAACCGACTCTTCAATCCCCCATAGCAAAAGTTTGCAAGAGTTCCGTTATTCATCATTGTAGAACTTTCAAGACCAATTTTAATAAGAATAACACATTTATCAAGTATTTTAAACTTGTAGAAATGTAACTAGAAAGTTTGAAATTAAGCTTAAAATGTCGTAATTAATGATTCTTGATGACTTTTTCACTGAGTTTTGGACACTTTTATTCAATCTCAGACCGTAGTGAGATGGTACGATTTGGCGACGTAAAATATATCGAAAAAGCATGTGTTTCCCGTTCTCCCGTTCGTTCGATCTATATTTCGAAGACAGTTGCGTGCCACCTGGGCCACCTGGCAACTCTGCAGCTCCATTTAAACTCATTATATACATCCAATTTTCCTTATGCACTGTGCACCCCCTGAATTCGATATTTTACATGAGTTTAAATGGATAGAATACATTGTTGTCAAATTGCACGCGACGCCACTGTTCGAAGATTTAAACTTGCACTGAGCTGCGTATCAATTTAACGTTGCCACACTGTATATATATATATATATATATATATATATATATATATATATATATATATATATATATATATATATATATATATATATATATATATATATATATATATATATATATATATATATATATATATATATATATATATATATATATATATATATATATATATATATATATATATATATATATATATATATATATATATATATATATATATAGTCGTACTTATTATTACGCTTCATCAGTCATCACTGAATTTGGCATGCACGCAAATTGAATGTCTGTAAACAAACGGGATCAACAAAATTTGTCAATCTAATTTAAATACTCCCAAAAATGAAAACTACCCTCTAATGTTACCATATCGTCGTCCATCTAACATATAGGCGTAAGTTTCCATCTTTTCAGTGGTGCTAAAACAAAATTTGACTGACTACATTGGCTTTAGTTATAACTTGAAAATTATAGAAATTTTGGCATTTTTGATATCACAGATGGAGAGAGCGTCATTTTTCACGGACGAATCGATGAAAAAGTAAATTTGTCAAATTTCCGACTAACGCGCGTACGTCTGATGCACGAGGATATGGTAATTCTAGGAGGTTAACCCTCTAAGGACCAGGTTAGTTCAAAAGAACGCCACTGCTCCGTTTCAATATGGATGGTAGTTAACTGTTCGTACTCGAATGAGTTGGAATTGTCTATATGACGGATTGAAGGCGCCGAAGGGACCTTATCTTGTAAGTGTTTTTACCTCCAATCGCGGTTATCCGAAATGAAGAATAAAACAATGTGAATTAGACTTGGGGGGGGGGCGAGTTTACCCATATGGGGTTAAGGGTTGAAATATAGCTACCAATTAACGAATGAGAATTTCTGCTAAAAGTGCTGCTTTTAGCAAGTGCAACGAAAAAAAAATCGTAAATATAATGATACATTATTAAAATCACACTGCCTCTGAGGAGTTTTTAAAGGTCATTCTGTCATGACGAAATGACTATGGTCATGCAGTTATTGTTGAACTTGCTGTAAGAAAGGTCTGTAGCAGAAATATTCACTGATAAACGTTCATTTTAGTCGTTAGACGTTTTTATGATGCAATTTCTATGACGTCATCAGTGGCGTAGCGTGCAATTTGGCAACGTTGCAGATCGTCCATTTAAACCCATGAAAAAGATCGAACTATCGGGCGTTCGGTGAACACCTTCGCATTCGACCTTTTACATGGGTTTAAATGGACACAATCCGACGTTGTCAAATGGCACGCTGCTACGCCACTGTACGACATTTCTCGGCGTCAGCGAAAAGTCCTGTTTCCTTCTTGCTTGTCTCCTTTCCTCATTGTTTTTCATACATTCAAATGGGAAGAATCCACTGGTGCCAAATTACTGGACCCGCCTTTGGCAAACCCTCTGTTTTATTTATATTCATTCAATTATTTAAGTTGGTACATAAAGCCACAAGGCGGCCATGGTACAGGTCAAAAAATAAACATTTTTAAAGTAAGAGTACGAACTAAAAATCGAAGTATCGCCTTAGATATCGCTCCAGAGCTCTATTCAATCTTATACAACGCTTTGTTTAAAAGAGAGCTCCCTAGACCACTGAAAAATGGTTCGATCTGTCCGTCTTTTTTAAACATCAATTTCAGATCTTTAGGTAAAGCATATTGCTGCATAACTTTGAATGACAGAATTAGGCACTGAGGACCTCGAATTTTCTAATTTGAACTTTGGAACTTCTATGTTAACATGCCTGCTATTATAATGGTGTAAAGGCTGAAGCATGGAAGGAGAGACAATATGATTCAAAATAGCAAATTTTAAATCCTCCTTACAATGATGCTGGTAGAGTAAAAATCTTATGTGCAATGAATGTTGATTTACAGTGTTTATTTAAGGACAGACCAAAAATTATTCTAATCAGTTTCATTTGGAGTATAAATAATCTTGAAATATCAGAACTCTTGCCCTATTGAACGATGCCGTTTTAAACGTGATTATTCTAAAGAACTCCTTAATTTTTGGGCAATCATCTAATTTTACTATTTTTCTTGCTTTTAAAGTTGGCACTTGGCAACGCTACACTAGCTCAGTGCCTCAGTTACAATATTTCCGGATTTCGCTTTAAATTACCAACTTTCACATTAAGTCCAGTGGTGGCTCGTGCATTATGGCAACACTGTTTTTCCTCAATTTGATTTCCTGTTAAATAATCGATTCGAAATTGAAGCGCTGCTACACAAACAATCGACTGTTGAACATAAATTCAAATGGGAGCAAATCATTGTCGCCAAATTGAGTCACCACTGACATTGACTGTGAGTCTAATCAGGAAAAGCGGATAATTACAGGACACGCGGCAACACTGCTCAGTTTACGTCGACAGCGAGACTGTGCAACACCCACTGAAGAAACGGCCTCAGCGCTGCAGTCGCATGGCGGAAAGCGAAGGCCCGCTTATAAACACGAAACCTGTGAACAAGAGAACAACAACGATTACCTTTCTTATCGTTCAATCTGCATTTCTCTATTTTTCGCGGATTATTAGTAGGTAAAGTGTGAAACGTGAATAGTAGAAATGTTCCCTTTAAAGCTAGAGATGCGTAAGTTGTGAAAGAATTATTTACCATCGGGATTTCTGTTAAGTTCGGTGGAATGAGGGACCTACGTAAACTGAATGGACGGTGTTGCGGTAAATGTCAATTTTACGATAACAGTAGGAATACTTACAAGTCAATTCTAAAATCTGGGCTGGAGAGAGCAGACAAGGCTTTTACAGGGGGTAATTGATACAATTATTAGTCCTACTAGAGATTTTAATTATTGATGCCTAATCGAGCAAAGCTTCCAGAGTTCACCTCGATCTGGATGGGAATCGTGTTTTAACTTTTCAACAAAGAATTACCAGCATGAAATGCACCCATTACAGCTCAGATTTTCAAATTGACAAGTTCCCTTCCCCACATTCTAAATGTAAGTAGCATTTTCTTGACAGTGGAGTACCCATTCTTCCCTTCCTTCGACAGACTCGTTGCATTGTTTTTAACGTATTTCTTGAACTAATTGATGCAATGACTTCCTATGATTCAACTGAAATTCAATCAACTGAATTCATTTGATCACAGTAAATCAAAGCAATAATGCAGCGATGGAGCAAGCTATTATTTCTCGCAGGTATTTATACAGTTTTATGAAAAAAGCAGCTAGCTGAGTTGGCCAGATGTAAACAAGTTCAGATTAGCAATACCTACTTGTGAATAATGTCTAAGCTTGAGGACTGCCCTCAGTCTGTATAATTCTTTGTCAATTAATGAAACCCAGAACCGTATTTTTTTGCGAAGACCAAGTTCATGCGTTTATCTGTCAACTTATGTTCTAACAGAGAGTTCCTTTTGTTTACGGGTGGTCAACTCAACTTACTGAAGTAAGTAAATATTCTTCCTTTTCCCCAGTTGCATGCATATAGTACTTCACCAAAAAACAGAGCAAGGCTCGAAATGAAAATAAGGTAGTGTAAACAAAACTGTTAACTTACTTATTTTTTTAGAGGTAGGAGAATAACGACGCATGCAGACACAAGTTCAAAGGGAGCTCAGATGATAGGAGGATATGATTCATGTTTCTGGATCCAAATTAGGGTAACAAGAACGGTAGAAGCCATTTAGTGGAAGGTGAGTGTACGGAAATGAGATAAGAGAGAGCAGAGTCTAGGTGCGTTGGTTTGCAAAATTCCTAGTCTTCAGGTTTTTTTTGAACGCAGTAAGTAAGTAGAGGAGAAACGTTGCAAGGTATATTTGTAAGGAGTTTACATTTTCCAGTATGCAGGGTGAGAGAGAAATTCCGTTGAATTGCATGAGAGGAAATAGAAGAAGGAATGCAAGTTTGTGAAGGTGTGGAGTGATACATTTGGAGTGGTTTATTACAATGACAGACATAAAAATTGAGGTGTAAGATTTGGAAACACCATGCACTTATACAAAGGTTAGCAGATTCAAACCAGGATGCAATAGATGAAGTTGGCAGTTGTTTGCAGTAATGGAAAGAGGATGTGAGTGGATTATGGTGAGGAGAAAAGACTTTTTTGAGGTCGAAACATTGATGCGGTAAAATACACGCAGAATCAAATCTGTCCTGGTGGTTTTTTTTTTTTGAAGGGAAGAATGTAAGCTGAACTTTAATAATCAAGAAAATTAAGAAAATCATGCCGGAGAGAGAAGCACGGAAGAAAATTACTGCTGAGTGCTGATTTGCATGAGAATTTTGAATTTTAGAAATAATCGATGAAGATGCTGAGTAGATAATAAACAATTGTGCAGAAGAAACAGGTCATAAAAATTTAGAAAATATTGACGGGACAGAAGAGGATTATCGATGAGTAAAATTAATTTCTTCTTTCTGCTTTTGTATGTTAGAGATGGGAGTTTACTTGGGGTTAAAGATTTGAAGTTTTCTTTGATCACCTGAACTGGTCTGAATATTACTGTTGTTTTGTGTTTTTGGTACTCCTTTTATTTCTTGCAGAACACGATACTCCTCATTTCCTTTCTTACAGTAATTATTTAGGAGAATGTTTGTGGAGGTCCACAAAATATGGCTGGTTACTTTCTGAGCCGAATGCCCTGCTTGGCATGAATCTTCTCCAAAAATTTCCTCGGGCGATACAAAGTTTCCTGCGATGTGTTTTGTTAGAATCCGTTGATCAGGAGATTTCAAAAAGTCTGGTTCAAGATCTTTGGAGCACAGCTTTTGAACGACTAAAAACACATTGCAGACAATGTCGACAACACTGCGTTGTGGATGAAGAAGCCTTCCTCTGCTGATGTTAGAAATCAAAGAATGCATGTTTTGATCTCTCAACTCCTTATCCTTGATGATGAGAGCATCTTTACAAAGTTCACAATCAACCTTCTTCAAGTAGGAGTAAACACAGTATCCACCGAGATAAGTCAAAATTGGTAGAACCTCTTCCATGGCAGAATTATCAGTATCTGACAAATCTACTCGTTCAATGAGATCGACAGAAGCTAGGAGAATCTGTTCTTCGGATGGCTGCGGCGGAGGTTCAAAAAACTTGTTGAAAGGAAGTTCGCCAAACTTTTCGGACTTGAAAGAAAATTTTATGTTTGACTGAAGCCTTAATTTTTGTTCCACTTCGTAAACTTGACGGACAGATACCTTGAATTGGCCTCCAGCTAACTGCCGATATAATCCGAATCTGTGTTCCAAAGGATCAGTCTGGAATTTTCCCAACAACACGTACGCCAAACCAAGACCATTTTCAGAAAGACAATATTGACAAAGTTCAATCATTCCTCTGACTGTTAGCACTAAGGCACTATATGTTTCCCGTGTGAGATGTCCACTTGAAAGATTCAATTTGTTCCACCTTTGTAACCAATCCAGAAATTTTTTCAGGTACGAAACCCGCAAATCGTTATCAATGCTTGAAACTGGGCGCATGTAGTCGTCATTTCTTCGCGCACCCTTTCCAGGTGTTTTGACATTAACAATTTTCCACCACGTGTGGATGATTTGAAGGAAATTCGCCGTCTCTTCGTGGTGCGGAATATTCTTCTGAGCTCCCAAATGTCTCAGCGCTTCAATAATATTTTCGTTAAAAATTTGAACAACAAATTTGACACTCTGGCGTTCAAATGGCGATGGTTTGATCGCTTTAAGGGATAAATTGTATCCGTATTTAACAAGTTGATTGTGCTCAAGCTGATGTAATTTAGCTAAGGCCTGGAATGAAGCGATAGAAAATTGATTGGGCTGCTGACTGTTGAGTTCCCACGGAGGGTAAGCCATACTGGTTTCTGAATTTTTTGATTAATCCAATTATTCCGGATGTTTTTTAAAAAAATGGACTGGGTCAAAAAGAAAGAACAGCTGTCTATTAGGATCTGCGGGATGAGGATACTTGAAGGTAAGCAAGCGAGAGGGTGAAAATATTGCCACTGCCTTCCTATTCACAGAATGATTGTCACTTAAGACGCAAAGTACTTTGAACCCTATTTCTTCAAGCCCGACAAGGACTCGCTTCAAAACAGCATGCAGTTGCTCTCCTGTTATATTATTGATTGGCAAAATGTGAGCGACTTCCTCAAAACTTGATAGTAAACTTCCTACCATGAACGTATAAGCACCCGTTGCTAAGGTGTCTGAATTACTTGCAGCACCAACAATGTTACCTCCTTTGTAATCAAGCATCGGTTTTAAATGAATTTCATCCATCGTCAAGTTTACATGCTTTTCTTCAGGTTGGATTGTTCGATATTTCTCTTTGATGTACGCAAGAAAGTTATTGCTATCCTGCTCAGCTGCTGGACTGAAACCATACGTCGACATGACTTTTCGCAAAGTAGTTGGGTGCGGAAGAACCAAGTATCCGGAATCCCTTAGAAATTTGTAGGCAACAGGTGACAAGGAATGGATCAGGCAGGCAAATATCATGGAAGATGAGGTATATTGTTTTCTTTTCATGCATAGGAGTTTAAATTGCTCTGCGATGAACGATATGGCATCTTTCTTATCTTCCGGAACATGCGTCAAAACATTCAGGATGTCACACACAAAATTTAGGCAATTCATTGTTTCAGAGGCGCTTATTTCTGATTGGGGAATTTTAATCAACTTTTCAGCATTAAGGAGAGTAGATTCTAAATCGTTAAAATTGTAAATGGTCTCCTTGAATTGAGAATCTGCCTTGGTGTTAATTTTGGTTCCATGCACATACACCGACAACCTTAAATCTTTTTCAAGAACCACAGAGCTAACAATCACAGGGTGAGGAGTGAATTGGATATTAATGAAGGAAACATTATTTTTTTTGATTAATAAGTCCCAGAAAGCAAGATATTTAAACGAAGAAATTTTTGCTTTTAACTCCTCCAGATTACGAAAACAGTTTTTATCAACGTACTCGTCCAATGACTTTAAACTTTCCTCCACTGCTTCAAATAAAGTTTCATTTTCTCTCTTCTTCCTCTTGGTCTCTGGACTCTCGCGCACTTTTTCAATCTCTTTTGATAAATACTTGGGGCAGTTAGGAAAGATTGTTGGAAATGCATCTTTGACTAAAAGAGGATTCTGCAACGGAACGGATACTTCTTGACCATTTTCACAATTGAATATAGTTGAGGTTCTTATAAAATCAGGAGCAAAATGCAGGGCACACACCTTGGGAAAGGAAAGAACAGATCATGCATTAGGAGCAGGGAAAGGCAATTTCGGGTAAGTAAAGCTGGAAATTCTTATGAAACAGAGAAAGTGACACTGCACGCTGACTTTTCAGACCTGACATGAATTCAGCACCTGTTACACGTACTAAAGTAGTTTGCAGTGAGAGAATACTGATTGGCCGCGGAAGAAAATCTTTGCGACAGATTGAATCATTGAATGAACGGCAACCAATTAGCGCTCACTGACTGCAAACCGCTCTGAACGAGTGATAGGGGCAAAGACTTGAAGCACCTTGAAGCTATTTTCTAATCACCACTTAATTTCAGTCTCACTGGCAATGACAATGGTTTGAAGAAATCAGCATGCTTGTCATTTAGACATGATCAACCAGAGCTTAAAGAACTTTGAAAACTGAAAACCTCTTTCTTATTATCATATGAAATTTTAAATATGAACTCATTCCATAAAACTTTGAAAATAACAGGTCTTTGACTTTGTGAGTTTACTGGCAGCTGGTGGAGCTCATTAAAAGTAAGTTGAAGAGGAGCTCATCCGACAATCATTGGAAACTTCTGACATTATTTCTCACGATGGATTTTAATAAAAATAAATTTCAGAGCTTTGGCTTTTCATGTTTGAGTGTTTAAAAATAACAATCGCTCATTTTGACGTGAAAGGAATAAAAACTGAAAATTTGCCAAAGATTACTGGTTGAGCTCAACCTCCACCTCAGAATTAATAAGCTGCACCCAATTAACACCCTGAAGATGAACTTGGTGCTCTCTGCCTTGATATAAACAAGGAACTGTCATCTTCATATATATAATTAGTACTTCATGCGCTGCAAAATCTCAAACATTGTTAGACCTTACACCTTGAAGGAACAGATCAGTGAGGCAAAATCAAAGGAAACAATTCCAAACCAAACCAGAAAAATGAAGGTAAACCGCAGGCACCCAATTGCGCTCCATAGCGCTTTAACCCTCCATCCAATGAGCACAGGTAACATAAGAGAAATGAAAGTAAAAATTTGCTGAGCAGACAATGCCTGAAGTAGGACAAAATATACGTAGTATAAAACTCACCCTAGAACTGTCGGTGACAGTATAGTTTTCCCTAGGGATGTTCTTTAGCCACTTTTCTTTCAAATTTTCGTCGCGTGGGAACCTAAATACCGTCACTCTTGGCCCGTTGCGATAATTAGAGTTGCAGCCAGTCACACAGCATTTAAAAACCATGGCTACAAATTATACTACATAGAAATAGAAAGACCAAGATCACTCTGAAACACAAGAATCACTTGCTGCACTTGCACACTCCTCAACATTGAACTTCCTTAGTCGAAGCACTGAAGTTCAATATTGATCGTTTCGTCATTTTGAGTGCTCATGAGATCAATGAAGAGCCCACAAACATAACAAAATTAAGTGCCGCTCCTCAATTTATCCGAATTAATCAAGATTCGCTCTCTCGAAACTTGGCTGATCTCATGAGAACTCGAAATGTTCAGCAGAACACTATCACTTAGAAGTTTCACTTAAGACTTTAAATACTCGAAAAATACGCGGAACCTTCGATGAATTATACTATCCGAACTTACAATTTCATAACAGCGAGCCGAAACACGAACAATTTATCACCAATAGCCACAAACTTTGCAAAATATCGTGATGAAAATCAAAATTGGACAATTTGTAACGGTAAACAATTCAAACCAACCTACCGGTATTGAAACTACGCGGGCCCACGGTGTGCCCCTAACCTCTAAGCCGTTGATTGGTGCGCTGAGGCCGTTTCTTCAGTGGGTGTTGGACTGTGCTGCCTGTCGAGCTGCCCGAGTACCGTTCTCAAAGAATCGTAGCTACGGAATGAACAGTCTAAGCCTTCGCCGCCAGAGCGCAGCGCTTATCGCCTCGGCACTTTGATCGAACATTGCCTCACCTCTCTCACGTAAAACAGAAAAAGAAAGTATATGCGGCCAGACTAAAGGGAGAGAGAGAGAGCCAGAGCTAGAGACAACGAGAAAGAGGGAAAAAGAGTGAGGGAGAGAGAGTGAGAGAGAGAGAGAGAGAGAGAGAGAGAGAGAGAGAGGAGAGAGAGAGAGAGAGAGAGAGTGATAGAAGCTGTTCCCGTTTTTCTTCTCTTTTAAACACTCTGTCGTCGTTGTATCGATGTACTAAACTAAACGATACGCTCGTGGGGTCATTTGAATCGATGGTTGAGGGCCGGGGGGAGGGGGGGGGAGAAGGCTCTTCAGCTCTGCCATCCCTTTCCCTCCCCTCGAGCCCCAGCCCCCCCCCCCGTTTGATACGAAAGGGGCATCGCACTGCATCGTACCGGGAGTTTTGTGTTTCTTTTAAACCTGTTAAAAATTCAGTCGCACCCTCTTCTGCTGCTCAATGCTCTCTGGCATGTGGAGACTAAAAAGGAGTTTAGGGCAGGGAGGGGGGAAGGGGGAGTGCCTGCTCGACTGTCACCTTTAACCTTCCCTCCCCCATCGCTCCCCTCAACCTTACTCCGCGCCTTTAATTAGAGTGTAGCAGTTTTTGAAAAAAAAAAAAAAAAAAAAAAAAAAAAAAAAAAAAAAAAACATTATCTCATCATTAAACCGCGACGAAGGTTATTTTGCTTTGCACACCGATGGATGGTGTATATGTGTATGATGAGAGCGACTCGAGTGACAATTTTTAATTGCATTAATCACACCCACCGGTGAGCGGCGAATCACGAATGAATCAACTGACTGAACTCTGACTACACAGATTTGTATGAAAAAGTTCATCATCATATTCTTGTGTAAAAACATGCAGAGTCGAGGGTACCGTGCCTTGCTCTGATGGAACTATTTGAGAAGGTAGGTATATAATATATAGGTATACTGTCTAGTATGCAATATTAAAAAGTGAGTGGTTCTGCAGACATTTGCGCTACCAAAACAAACATAAAGTTTAAAAATTATCTTTCAAAAGTCTTTGAAAATTTTGTCGATTCGCCTCAAGTTTGAACGCTGACATCGAATTTGATAGCTTTCGGAGCGAATTTTCATTAACTCCCCTTGAATCCAGCTTTCCTAGAACATAACCTCAAATTCATCAAAACACCAAGTTTTTTGGAAAAATTCACTTTTTCAGAGGAAAAGTGAATGGAAAATAGATTTCAGAGGGCGCACATGATATTTTTCAGAGCGTACGGTAGCAATTCCGCACTTTAAATGAAGCTTTTGAGACTTTTTATCTTGTTCAACTCATAAAAGCGCACAAAGTCTTTGGTAGCGCAAATGTCTGCAGAACGTAAAATCCAATGTTAAAATGCGTTTGCGGAATTATAAAGGTAACTGCAGCATATGCAATGGCGAGGTCTTGCAAGGTTTTACTGCAGGCAAAACGACAATCAATTCTAATGTAAAATGCTCCGAAAATAACGATGAGACCATTAAAAAAGTTAAAACTCACTCCTCGCAGAGAAAACTTATAACTTGAGGATTCGGATGGCCATCCTTGCATGTATGCACCAACCTCGGATTCGCAACCCCAAACAAACAGCCACCATCTTGCTCGTTGACAATCGCAAATCTGAGAGTAAACTTTTACATGATGTTCACACAAGGCAAATAAATAAATAAATAGATAAATAAATTATAGCGACGCAATTTGCGCAATGTTTTGTTCAGTCAGCCGTTCTTCTTTCGGAAGGTTCTCAGCGGCGATACACCGATATATACGTGAATTACAGCGATTGTCAACAAGCAAGATGGCGGCTGTTTGTTTGGGGGTGCGAATCCGAAGTAGGTGCAAAAATGCAAGGGTGGTCACCCGAAACTTCAAGTTAAGTTTTCTCTGCGAGGAGTGAGTTTAAGACTTTTATAATGGTCTCATCGTTATTTTCGCAGCATATTACACTACAAGGGGTGTCCCAAAAGTACTGCACTTTTTTGTCTGGGGGGGGCGAACGAAAGCAAATATCACATAACGGTTTAAGAGAGACGATTGTCCTAGTAATTACCGTCAAATCAATAACAAAATCAGCTCTTTAAATTTAATATTCACTGAGTTACAGCGTTTTGAAAATGACTTGTCGAGCTGACCCCTCCAGGATTTTTAGCATGTTTTTCAAGAGAAAGAAAAAGATAGTTAAAATCAAGTGAGGAAACAGCCTCATTCCTTCCCCTTTTCACAATTCTTTCACAACAAAATACCTTAAAAAACTTCTCCTTATACCTCCGACCTCCACTAACCCATCCCCAATCCCGCCGTCACTTCAAAATTTCTCCCTTTTCCTTCTTCCTGTTCAACCTAAATATTTTACTCGTAAGAACTGGGAGGCTTATAATGTAAGTTTGTTACGCGATGTATACAGTGGGATCGAAACTAGGAATTTTCCGGATATAATTTTCACATATAAAATTCAAGATTAAGAACAATTAGTTGCAAGATAACAAAAAAATGTCAGAAATTATTCATTTAAGAGTTTAAAACGAGTCAGAAAACATGATTTCCCCCCCCCCCCCTCCCCAGAAAATATCAACACAAACATGTTTTAAAATAAAAAAAAATGAAAAAAATAAAAACTTTTTACGTCCCAAAAAATGTATGTTTCGATCCAATGTACGATGCTATCATTTGAAAAAAAAGAAAAAAAATCAGTGTCAAAGTGGCTCCCTTTTTAAACGCTTGTTTTCATTAAATTAAACCCAACGGACAGCAAATTAATATATACATTTGAAACTGCGCGAGATGTTCATTCGGTCATACGAAATAAGACTCCCATAAAGTCCAACCGTTTGTCTCTATTATCGTGGGAAAACTTATTGATATACTTAAGAAACTCGAAACCATTGGCGAGGTTGGGTGGAAAACAAGAGTTCTCAATAAAAAAAAAAACCGTAATTTGGCACCGCGATCGTTTTGACATTTTATACGGTCTGTCGGTGTGAAGTTCGCAACTATGAACTGGTTAATGGCCACAATTCCAATTTTCACTGCTTGAAAGCGCCTTAATTCAGTAATTCAGACTGTTACAATAATTGCCCCCGCGTTCTACCTTGCCCGGGGCTGCATTACGTTTCCGCACTTTTTCCCGACCCCCCCCCCCCCGTTTTATTCCCCTTTTCTTGTATACGCTCACACGCGCATCTCACTGAATTAAATCTCCGAATGGAACTGGTTCAAACTTTTGTTGCCTATGAATCGATCGAATAAAAATCAAAGACATAAACTGCTCATTTCAACTTGAATGGGTCTGTTGCACCCTTCGGCTTGAGCGTTTTAAAGTGTCATTTCATTTGTAAAAAGCCCTTAAAATGACAATGGCAACAAACACCATTCATTAATAAACTCACAAATAGCGAAAAAGCACTAGACACTATTCACCTATGTATATCTTTCCACCGAAGAGCACGATATTTCGCGGGGTTAGCGCGGCACATTCAAATAATCATGGCCGACTGTCATCACAGCTGACTTCATAAACAAATAAACAATAAACACTGACGGCGCGGCGTCTGTTCGATGTCGTACGTCTCAATATCCTCAATTCCTCACAACAGGTTGTGAAAGGTACGGAAACCAATATTTGTGTCGAAAACTTATCAACCAAGTATGATTCCAACTTCAATCAGCATCCTTGGGACTCCTGTGTGTTATTGTTTCATTTTGATAATTTTTCGACTCAAATATCGGTCAGTGGCGTAGCGTGCAATTTGGCAACGTTGTACTGTGTCCATTTGAACCCATGTAAAAGGTCGAATGAGAGGGTGTTCACCGAACACCCACAGGTTCGATCTTTTACACGGGTTTAAATGGACAAACTACAACATTGCCAAATGGCACGCTACGCCACTGATATCGGTTTCCACACTTTTCGCAACCTATTACGAGGAATTGAGGATATGGAGACGTGAGAATTCGAGAAGTCAGCTGTGATGACAGTCGGTCATGATTATTTGAACGTGCCGCGCTAACCCCGCGAAATATCGTGCACGTGGTGGAAAGATACATGGGTGAATAGTGTCCAGTGTTTTTCGCTATTTGTGAGTTTATTAATGCATTTTGGTGTTTTCTTATACTGCTATTATCATTTTTACGGCTTTTTTCCATTCAAATTGAAACTTTAAAAAGCTCTAACCGAAGTGTGCAACAGACCCATTCAGTTGCTTGACTCTTCGCAGCAAAAAAACCTTTAAAATAAAAACTGGACATTGGGACAGTGAATTTTATCATTATATCCTTCGTAGCAATCCTTCTTATCTTAATGTAAATATTGTATTATAAAAAGAAAATATGAATGAATTCCAGTTTGAAGTTTTTATGCCATGAACTTTCTCTTCAGGCTAGGGAGTGAATATGGGGAAACTCGGGCTTCGGAAAAATGGAGGGGACGGAGAAAAAAGGACTCAAGATGGTTTATGGGCCGGGTTAAGGGAAGAGGTACGAGAGAAGAGTAGGTGAAATGTAAGGGGGCTTAAAATTCCGAATCGCGGGGGATCGCATCCTTACCACGCAGTGTTGCCAGATCGAGGTTAAAAAGCCGTATCGTCCCCATTTAAATTAATGTAAATCGTACGGCTTTTTCACCCCAATCTGGCAACACTGTTACCACGTTACGCTACGCCACTGGAGGGGAGGGGAACCATTCATTCGTCTGCGGTTCTGGCTATCATACCAACAATGTTGCATTAATTTTTATTTATTTTTTTCTCTTATTAGTTTATTTTATTCTTTTCAAATTTGATCATTTTATTTTATTTGTTATTTCTAATTTAATTTTTTCTCTACTCCACGAGGAAGAATGGAAAAAAATGACATGCGACATGTAAATGTAAACGTTATGTCTCAATTTAATTACTTAATTTAAATTTACTTATTTAGTAATTGATTTGTATGTTTGTTTGTTTGTTTGTTTGTTTATTTATTTATTTATTTATTTATTTATTTGTTTGTTTATTTATTTATTTATTTATTTATTTATTTATTTATTTCTTTATTTCTTTATTTCTTTATTTATTTATAATTTATTTATTTATTTATTTATGTTTCTTTATTCATTTATTTGTCTTACCTTTTTCACTTGTTATTTTATTTTATTTTATTTTATTATTTATTTATCTTTATTTTTGTTTGTTCAGACACAGTCTACACCCAACGGGAGTAGAACTATATTTATTTTGTGTTACTTGCTAGTCCAGCAAAGATATTCTGTTACTGGACTAGCAGGAAAAGTAAAAATTAAAATTTAGTGTAAGTTATAAATAGCACATAGATATACTCAAATGTATAGTAGGTGTAAGTTTAGTACTAAGTAATGTAATAGTACTGTTTTTAAAAAAAAATTAAAAAAAAAAAAAAAAAAAAAAAAAAAAAAAGCATAGTAAGCAAAAGGGGGAAAACGGCTTTTATAAGTTCCGGCGCGGCAGGTTGTCGACCTCAAATTGTCGTCGAGCTGTTGGACATACATAATAAAAGATCATTTCGTTCAATTTCCTTAAAACTGCCTCACCTACTCACGCAGACTTTTCCTGCAAATGTAAATGCATCAGCATTTTCCGCCCGCCCAAGCGCACGTTTACGACTTTCTCTCCCAATCTTCCTTTCCTTATGACATTCATTGTCCGCTTTCCGGCATACTTACGATATTGTTATTTTGCCCGCGACGATGAATATTGCGGCTTTCTGCAGAAGGGGAACCAACTATTCTATCTGTGCTGAAAGCAACCACAACTAAAAAAAAAAAAACCACCATGAAAAATTCCTTATACCCTGAGAATAATTTTCCGGATTTAAAAAAAATCTCTCTGCGTGAGTTTAGTTGGAGTTACCGTAGGGAAAATGCTGATTTCCTTAGTCATAACACCAGACAATAGCATGAGGTGAAGAACCAAGTCGAAATTTGACGAATTAAAAATGACGAATATTGGAATTAAATTATTCAGTGGGCAACGGCTGCTCGTGCAATTCGGTAACCATGATTATTAGTTATTTCCCCTTTAAACCTTTGCAAAAGTATCGGTATCTTGAAAGGTGCAATTGCACCTCCTGAAAATCGATTGTTTTCTATAGTTCTAAATGGAGAGAATTCGTTGTTGTCACATTGCACAAGCCACCACTGTCAGTGGGCTAGCTAAAAAAAAAAAATCTAAATCATAGATGATGTTAAAAAAAAATATTCTTCATAAGTAATTATTGTTATTATTGATACACATTAATTGTACTAAAATGAAGAATTCCCTACCCTGATAATAATTTTCCCAACTCAAAAATATCTTTGTGAGTTTAATTGGAGTTACCTTAAAGAAACTGTTGATTTCCATTGTCATAACACCAGACGTAATCATGAACATAGAGATGAAGTGATCTAGTCCAGTTATGACGAATTGAAAATAACGAATGTTGGAATTTAATTATTCAGTGGGTTGCCGTTACCTCCCTCCTTTAAAAAATCTAAATCATTGATGGAGTTCAAAAGAAGTTTAAAAATATTCTTCATAAGTAATTCGAGATATCGAATTTTGTATAAATCGAACTTTGACATTCGATATACAATATACATCTCGAATGCGAAAAAGTATATCGACCTTCGGTTTGCGCTAAAATGCTCAGTTTTGTTTGCCTATCACTCGATGTATCACTCGATATAAGGACCATCCATCGGGATTTTTTAAATGCCCCCTTCCCCCCTCCGCAGACGTGAAAGTGTGAAAAAAGATTGGGGGCTCTGCTTGATTTAAGTCGAAGTGTTCGATATAGAAATGAATCTAACAATTTATTCTGGAAAAAGTCAGTTTACCATATCCCTTACTTTTATGTTTTATAAAAAAAAAGAAAAAGTATTGTTAATGTTAAATGACCTTGGAAGATTGAACATGGAAAGAAAAAGAACACATTTACAAATGCTTGTTTCAATGATTGGAGAATGGCGCCAGGCATCTTTTCATTGATCTTTCCAAGAAGGCCTGGATGTTTAAAGCAAGTTAGATATGATTTAATGGTTTTCCATAATTATTTATGTTAATTTATTTACCTACCTCAGTATGTCTCAAGTCCAGTCCAGCGTATTTTCAGAGTTACCTCATGACTCAACAGTTAGCACAACTTCGATTGAAAATAAGGAAAAAGTTCCTTCAATTCACAGTGTATACCAAACAACATACACGAGTTTGTGATATCAAGGAATAAGAGGAGCGAGCGCGTGCACGAGGACGAGACTATACTCTACTAGAGTGGATGTCAATACAACGGGGAATTGGAAACGCCTTCAATTACAAGTGATGCCAAACCAAGTACAGGAGTTTCCAATGCGCTCTCAATGGAGACTTCAAGTTTTACATAATTTGAATTACTCTTGTTGCTTAGCGTGCTGCCGCCTGCCATGTCAGCAGCACATTTATTGGGATCGGTGCTGTTATGGAAAATAGAGGCCAGCGTCAAATCTATGTTTGCTTGATTTAAGGATGAGAAATTGTCTCAAGTGTATAAAATTATTGAAATTGCGCTGTTTTACGATGTTTTGGTTTTTTCTTTCTCAAAATATATTTGGCTCTTGTTTTTGTTTTGTTCTGTTTGTTCTGCTCGTTCTGTTATTTTTTTTTTTTGTTTTAGTTTTTTTGTTTTGTTTTTTTTTGGTTTTAGTTTTAGTTTTAGTTTTGGTTTTGGTTTTGTTTTTGTTTTATTTCTGGTTTTTGTTTTTGTTTTAGTTTTGTTTTTTGTTTTCGTCTTTGTTATTGTCTTTAATTAAACTCCATTTTTTTTTCTTTCTGGTTTTAGTTTTGGTTTTGTTTTAGTTCTGGTTTTTGTTTTTGTTTTAGTTTGGTTTTTTGTTTTCGTTTTTGTTATCGCTCTTTTGTCTTTAATTAAACTTCAAAAAAGTTTTTTTTTTTTTTTTTTTTTTTTCTTTTTTTTTTTCTCCCCCGCTGCATCTTTAGTAATCTGCTTTTCAGATCAGGATTATTTTGCTTTTGAAATCGGATTTTCCACCCCCCCCCCCAACCCCAGCCGCATTAGCTTGTTTCGTCGCTTATTTTTTGCTTCAGCTGTTCGTTTTAATTTTAGGTTTTTCGATTGATGAAAAATAGATGTTCCTATCTTATTGGTGAATGTGTGGCAGGTTTTATTGCTCGCATGGGCTGGGCAATCTTATTGGTTGCTGTTCCTCTTTTAAATGAAGCAAGTATTCTAGGTTTCTTGAGTAATTTTTTAATTCTATTGTAGTCGTGTCAATCATGTTGTGTATCTAATGAGTTTTTAATAACTGTTTGCTTCATAGTGTCTTTCAGAATGTTTTTTTTTTTTTTTTTTTTTTTATATATCTATTTATTATTATTATTATTATTTTTTAATAATTGCGTTTCATCTTGAGGTTTTCCGCGCGCGTGCAGAGAGAGAGAGAGAGAGAGAGGGGGGGGAGGGAGGGAGGGAAAGAGAGAGAGAGAGAGAGAGAGAGAGAGAGAGAGAGAGAGAGAGAGAGAGAGAGAGAGAGAGAGATTAGTTTGCATGGGATTGACTTCTTTTTTTCTTGTGAGGATGCTATTTTTTTTTATCAATCATCGACTATCTCTTTTCCTTCTTAAAATTTCTCTCTTAATGGTTTCTATGATAATTTCCATCACGCTTTTCTCTTATCATTCTTATCACAGAGAGCATGCTTTTCCAACACGCGCGGTAGCGCGTGCTGGGTGTACTATTACTATTGTTTTTAGTTTTTTCCCCTTGCTCATGATTTATTTCATTTTATTTTATTTCATTTAATTTCGTTTTGTTTTATCTTATTTTATTTTATTTTTTATTTTTTGCTTCACATTGCTCCTTATCTAACCTCAAATGTAGATGTAACGTTTCGTGAGTCAAGCGTGAAGAAACCGCCTTCAATTTCAAGTGATACCAAACCGAGTGCACACGATTCTCATGCCTCTCTGTCAAAAACTGACTTCAGCTTTGAAACATTTGAGGCTATCTCGAAAATTCCGATAGCTGACCCTTATCGAGTGATATATCGATCGAAACGGCATACAAAATAACAAAATCGAGTATTTTGGCGCAAACCAAAGGTCGATATAGTTTTTCGCATTCGACATATATAATGTCAAAGTCTGACTCGAATACGAAAAATAATATCGACCCTAGAATTGCTCCAAAATTGTCAGTTTTCAATGCCCTTTTTGCCCGATTTTTATCTCGATAGCGGTCGTTTTTTGGAATTCTTGAGATAAGCCCTCCCGAGGAACAAAATCGTTAAAGCGTAGCGTAACCTAGTCGACTATCCCTGAGTGACCTGAGTGTCCCACCAACACTGTAAAATGATGATGAATAACCGATGTTTGAACTTTAATTTACTTGTATCCAAACCGAAATTCAAGAACAGCGAACAAATATTTTTGATCCGGTGGCTGTATGAACAATTTAGATTAGTATCTAAGTATCTATGCTCACTTTGCAGTGGCGGCTCGTGCTATTTGGCAAAATGTCTTCGCTCCATTTGAATCTATGTTTAACAATCGATTGCTGGTGAAGCGCTGCTTCACTTTCGAATCGATTGTTGGACATACAATCAAATGGAAGAATAACATTGTTGCCAAGTTGCACGAGCCGCCCCTGTCACTTTGCATTATATTTGGAAAAACCACCGAAAAAAAATATTGGTTCGCCCACTAATTATTAGTGAAATTTTCACAATCAAATAGATTGGTTCTACTTAACCAACAAATTAGGTACTTACTCCAATCTAGTGGCGTAGCGTGAAATTTGGCAGCATGGTATTTTGTTCATTTAAACCCATGTAAAAAATCGAATGCGAAGATTTTCTCCGAAATCCCAACACTTTGATCTTTTCCGTGGGTTTAAATGGACGAACTGCAACGTTGCCAAATCGCACGCTACGTCATACCACTGCTCCAACCAATAATTATCGGTTATATTGCGTAAGTGCAACTAATAAAATTGGGTACACCGTACCAATTGAGTTGCTACCCGGTGCTAATTTATTGATAAGCCTGTAGCAGAAGTTTGCAACAGCTCCATTCTTACAGTTTTTAAACTGCGGAAGTTTCGCGTGAACAACAAAATATATATGCGGGAAGATTTATTGACCCTTGTATAGACAGTCACAAAAAAAAAAAAAAAAAAAAAAAAAAAAAATCTTTCAAACCCTTATTAAAACTCAATTTTCTTTACGTGCGTTACTTGTGCAAGCAACTGCCAGTGGTGGCTCGTGCGATTTTGCAACCATACAATTTTTCTATTTAAGCTTATGTAAAACAATCGATCCATGAGAAGGCTGACAGCCTGCCGTAGTTTTTCATTCGTTTAAGTTTAAAGAGAAATAAATCACGTTTTCAAAATGGCACTAGCAGTCATTACATTCGTTTAAATATGTAATAAAATAATACAGAAATAAACTTTAGGGAATACCCTACGAATACTTTCTCACACCATTTTAATCTGGGGGAGACCCCCCCCCATGAAATTCTAGAGGAAACCGAGACCTCCAGACCCTCAGACCCCCACCCTTTTAAAGTTCTGGAGGATACCCCCCCTCAGACCCCCCTTCAAAACTAATTTAAAATTTTCCATAACCAACTTAAAAGTTAAAATTTAAAAAAAAAAAAAAACAAAAAAAACAAAAACAAAAACAAAAAACGACAAAATCCTCTGAGGCTGGGGCATCTAGAAATCAATATTCGTGCGAAATGTGAGTGCATATCGATCAACGATTCAAAAATTATGGGAGTATACGGACTGATGGACTGACAAACGGACAGCCGCCATGGATTTTTTTTGCTTTAAACCCTATAAATTTGAAAGGGTTAAGAAATATTGAAATTTGATGGAAGGATATTCTTTTGGATAGTTTTATACATAAATCGTGATTGCCTTAGTCATGAGAGCCCAAGTATCAAAACAAAATATCTTGTCAATCTCCGCGCCATGCCATCGCTAGAGTCCCTATATACTATGAGAGTTGCGACAAGACTCTCAAAATGAAGAAGAAGAAGTGAATCAATGGAGCCCCAAGAGGCAAATTGCAAATGGCGGATGGTCATTTGCCTTTGCGCTTTTGCCACTATTTCGCTATCTCTTGTAGGTTAGGTTCAGATTCTTGACAATAACGGTCGTTATTGAAAGAGATAATGTTCTCCATAATAACATTCAAGCAGAGGAAAAATTCACAAAAATTACCGCGGTCACTGTTACTTCAAATGTGTAATGAAAGCGAGTTCGCGAAAAGTAAACGAACCCTCCGCCATTTGCATTTTGCCTCTTGGAGCTTTCTTGACAGCCTAAAATCTGAGAGCCAATCAGAAATGGATTCAGCAATGGCGCAACTCTCATAGTATATAGGGACTCTATAGCCATCGCAATTTAGCGATTAAGAAGGAGTGAAACTGAAATATTCCATTTGAGAAAGCGGATCTTGCAACCCACTCGCTCAGTTTACATTGATAGCGAATGACGAATGCTAGTGCTCGAGCGCCACCAGAACTCCTTCAATTTAGAAGGTATGCAATTCCATTTCTTCCGAGCCGGAAGAGTTGCTTTGGTCCGCTCGGGTAAAGAATCTCATTTTAGTGAAGGCGCACATTTCCTCTGACGATGAGTTGTGCGGCTGTGCCGTCATGTAAGTAAGTCGCTTACTAGTTTTATTATTACCACGAAAGCGATTCTCTGAATCTCAGCATGATTTACAAGAATCTCATTTCACGGATCGTTCCTGAAATTGGCCTGCGTTTCTGAGACAGTCATACCGAAACTTTTGCTGCGTACATATATATCTTAATTTTTTTTATTTATTTATTTATTTATTTATTTATTTATTTATTTATTTATTATTAATTTTTTTTTTTTTTTTTTTTTTTTTTTTTTTAATGTCTTCTAAATATGAATACATTTTCTTATCAGTCGCAATATTTTAGATCTGAGAGCTATGGAACTTTCTAAGTATAAGAAGTGAAATAGGGATAAGGTTTTCCGGGAAAAATTATTCTCCTCTAACCTACATTTTTTCTATTAAATATTTAAAACTCGTTCCAGACCCTGAGAGGACGGTCGGACAAGTCGGCCTATTCGCGGGTCTAGATGGGAGAACAATAATGACTCGAGCCGGGCCATGACTTTTTTCTTCAGCTTCCTTCAGCTCAAGTTTCAATTTAAAAGGGCAAACCTCCGTGTAAATGATTCATTTTTTCTATCTTTCTTTTTTCTCTCTTTTTACTTTCTCGTTTCTGCTTTCTTTTCAAAACGAGTACAGCAATTTATAGCGTCTGTGCCTTCTCTTCATCTCATTTCTGAATTCACGGCACTTAATGAGCCGACTTATAATCTACTGCAACGACCGAAAATGTATTCCATCAAAATGTATTGAAAACAGAAAGTCTGAAGTTCAAATCAGATTCTCAGAACTTTTGAGATCTCCACTTTCATTATCTTGAGCTCTCAAAGGCTTGTTGATATTTTGACGCTTGTTTTAATAGACCGGTGGATAAATAAATTCATTAATTTATAAATAGATTTAAGTTTAAGTAAAAAAGAGAACTTGAAAAAAAAATGGGGGAAAAATGGGGAAAAAATAAAATAAAATAAAATAAAATAAACATGCAAGCAAAGAGACAAAACAAACGAACAAAACAAACCGTAATAAATCAAAGCAAAACAAACAAACAAACAGACAGTGGCGTCATTCGCCCCCCCCCCCCCCAGAGTCGGCTAAAGTAAGAAAGTGCTGACCTTTTTTTTTGGTACATAGAAAAAAAATTGCGAACTAAAATGTGGTGGTCATCAACTTGTTGGAATTGGAATTTAGGGCCGTAAATATAAAGTATGCAAGGCTGTAGAGTGTAGGGCTCTAAAATTATATTGACGAGCAAAGAAAAAAAGAAAAGGTTATCACATTTTTGCCCCCCCCCCCCCCCCCAGACGAACTTGAAATGACGCCCCTGCAAACAAAGAAATGGATAAATAGATAAATTAATAAATAAATCGATAGACAAATAAATAATCGATAGATACATAAATAAATAAACCTATAGATAAACATATAACAACATAGATGGATAGACAGACGGATAGCTGGATGGATAGAAAAATGAATCAGTAGATGGATAGAGATAGATACATAGATAGATAGATAGATAGATAGATAGATAGATAGATAGATAGATAGATAGATAGCTCGATGGATAGATGGATAGATGGATGGATAGATAGATAGATAGATAGATAGATAGATAGATAGATAGATAGATAGATAGATAGATAGATAGATAGATAGATAGATAGATAGATAGATAGATAGATAGATAGATTGATATATAGATAGATAGATTGATAGATAGATATATAGATAGATTGATAGATAGATAGAATGACAGATAGATAGAGAGCGAGATAGATAGGTGGATGGATAGATAGATAGATAGACATGTGGATAGATTGATATATAAATGAATGGTTGGATTAATATGTAAATAAATTGATAAATAATTGAATACTCTAATCAAAAGGTCTGGTAAAATAATGATTTATTTAAGAACCGGCGACTTCGACCGAAATTCATGGCAAAGTTTGAGCGAAAACGCTGAATTCTGCAATAAGAGCGGAGTGAAGAGTGAAATTCTGACAACCTCGCTCGGACGGCTTTTAATCAATATTATTGCGGTATTCTCCCTAAAGAGGATGTTGCTGTCGCTTCGTCTGAAAACCAAAGCTCAGTCTATGAACTCGTCAGAATTTGGACGGTGAGCGCCCCTTTCCTACATATAGGACCGCTATCAGTTAGACATACGTAGCTTACGCTCTGATTGAGGACTCATTTTCCGAGGCTCTATACTTAAAAGCTTCAGCGTGAAAATAATGAGAGGAGGAAAAAAATGACTCACAGGGAGTGGGACGAAAGTACGTACCGCTGCGCCGGAGACCCTGAAACCAATTCGTGAGGTGAGAGAGCGTTCGATAGGTGCTGCGCTCTTGCGGCGGTCAATATTATCAAGACGGAGTCCAAGAAAGGTACCATTTTGATCGTGGCCGTGTGTCTCTGCCGTGGCACTCGGGAGTGAATCGTGAAGCTAGCCCAGTGGATATTGTGTTTATTGGTGATCGTGTTGTTATTTTTTTTTATTGAAAAAAGTTGTTCCAACTCTCCTCATTTTAATGTTTGTGTGAAACAGTGTTTTTATAAAACCGTCTCTTTGCTAACCGCCCAAATGGTTGACAAATCTTTTTTATGTGCTGTGTTTGTGGCAATTGCATCTTTTATCTGTGTTTCAACTGCGATTTCTGATGTAACTGATGGAGGTGAGTGGATGTGCATCAACACACGTTATCTCTATTTCGCATTTCCTTTTTTCTGGACCACGTTAGATCCCTGCCTCTTCGTTCCCATAGTTCAATACTTCCTGTTCCTGTATTTCCGTACCAGTAAATGATACTTTAAGACCAGCCATTCCAGACCTTGAAACATTCTCAACTGTTCATTATTTATCAGTTCGGAACTGTCACACTTTCCTAGTTCAAAACACTAGACTTTTGAGCAGGTGCGTCTCCTCAAAGTCTGCCGCCCTACTTTTCGTGTTCAATCTATCCTTCAACATTTGAGCTCACTGCTTCGTCTGTGAATTCTTGCATTGTTAGGGAAGTGTGCTGGAAGCTTATAGTTTCAGTCACAAACATGTGGTGCAGGTGTGAAATTTCTTAACTTGCAGTCATGTGTCTCACAATGCAGTGAATCAATTCCTGTATTAAGGTTTGAAATCAAGTTGATTCCTAATTTAAGGGATTCAAGTCTTGTTTACAACTTAATTTTTCCCAGAATTCAGGAAGATTACTCTCTATTTTTACTTACCGTAACTTGCTTCTTGTCAAGTATAACCTAAGTTTTCAGATTACGCGGTGAAAATAACCTGTGTTCAAACTTCGACTCATCCGCGCTTTCTTTCTGCGTTTGGACGATGTTTGTAGACCTTAGATTTTTGATTGAAATTATTGCTAGACGAGGCACTCCCTCTGTACTTAAAGAAGAAAACCCGCTGTCCTTAATCTTTAGAGAAATCAGGCGGCAGATCGTGATTGAATGCAATGCACCTCTAAACTGCTGGGCTTACCAAACTTTTCTTAGATAAAATTCTGTAAAATCATGAAGTGTTAGGTTAACCAAGAGAAAAGTCTCGCATGGTTATTACCTGATTGCTCTGATATTACCAGGTCCCATCCCTCCGTTGAAAGGAATGAAACTACGCATTGAATGTGAACTTTCTCAGCTCTGTTCAACTGACAAACAATCGCTGTGTAGTCTCCATGGAAATTTATTGTTAATTTAACTGTATTGTTACACGATTAACTGCAGCTAGCTTTACGTTAAAAGTGTGCCCAGAGATGGAGATATTGGCTGTCCCAAGAATGAACGGACTTGATTACTGTACAGTGTACTGCTTAGATGAAAATGTCTGCTGCTTATTGCTCCTGACCAATCAGATTGCGTGGTTGGGGCTTGAAGCTGATGTTTTCATGGAAGCCATAGAACTGACCAATCATTTCTGAGACAAGTTATATCATCAGTGTAGTGTAGTTCCACAGCTCCGTAAGATCTACCAACCTTAACCATCTTTTAAATCTTGAGCCATCAGTGCAATCCCCTCCCTGAAAATACAGAGTCCATGTAGCTCAAATATAAAACCGTTCTGAAATCTCTGGCCTTATGTACGCAAGATAACGTTTGTGTTTTATCTTGTGTTGCACTTTCTGTCGCTGTGCTGAAGATATGTTTGGTACCTAAGCGGCAAAGGGGCTGAACAAGAACTTTGTTTCCTAGCTTTAATCTCATATGTTTGTTAGAGCTGGGGAAAGAAAAGAATTGATAAATGTCAAAGTCTGTTGAGCTCAACAGTCATCAAACATTATATTTGAAATGCAGGCTGAAAGGTGTTGAGTGATGATGATTCGGAACTCATCAGTATTTTACATTTGTCTATTCTTTTCTTTCCCCAGCTCTATCATGTTTCAATCAAGAGACTACAACTGACCATGACATGAATGAAAACATTGACTTCTTTCTGCTCTTGACCAATCGCATTGCGCTATTGGCGGTTGGAAGCTGATGTTTTCATGAAAGCCGTAGTATTGTTGAGTCCATTCTTTTCTGGGACAACCTATAGGTTTGCAGACCACAGAGTTACGGTGGGACCAAAATAGTGAATCTAATTACTTAGTGCTAGACTTTTCAACATTAGGGACACCATGTCCTTTTGGCGAATGCATCTCCCTAGCCAACATTAAGGAGAAGTCGATGAGCTTTTGGCAATTTAATATAAATAAATTATAATAAATAAATAAAAACTTTGTACTCATACACGCTGTCTTAAACAAGGTGTCTGGCACCGAGTCGATATCTTTCTCGTATCAAAAACATTGGGCATAATTTACTGTAATTATCATGGAGTCTGGACTTGAAAGTTCTTTTTTTTTAGAGTTTGTTGGAGCTAAAGATTTGCTCAGCTTTGACTTCAGTAATCAAGGGTTTTTGCTGCCCCCCACTTAGAACCTAGAACTATGAATCCTTCTTGAGAAAATTTACAATGCAAAGGCATAAGCGAGTACAGGGATCTGCCTCTCTCTCTCTCTCCTATCATTTGGTCAAGTGCGTTAGAGAAAGACGGGGATAGGGGCCAAAGTCACGTGATGGCCCCCTCTGCTATCCTTTTCTAATACATGTGTTTAAATGGTCAAAGAGAGAGAAAGACAAATTCCTGTATCCGCCCATGGCAAGAGATTTCCTGCATCAAATGGTTTTTAAGTGCCGTCGCTTAGCAAAGCACCTTATTTCAATTTTGTTTAAGTACTTAAGTGGTGGCAAACAATGATGAAATTGTAACGGCATGAAAATGTTGACAGGACACTTTTTTAAGAAAAAGAAAAATATGTGGAAGAAGAAGAAAAACAAAGCCCGTGCACAATACATAGTTACTGAATTTAAATCAATTTTTATTTACATTAATGAGATAAAAAAAAACAACAAAATGAAAAGTAATAAACTGTGGGGAATGCCCCACAAACACTTTTCACATCAAAGTTAATTTGAGGGGATTCCAGATCCTCTTATATTTCTAGAACCCCCTTTAGTATTCTGGAGGAGACTCCCAGACCCCCTGTAATATTCCAGGGAAGACGGCCCCAGAGGCCCAGACCCCCCTTACAATATTCGGGGGGGAGACCCCCAGACGCTCCGTAAGGGGTTGCTTTTAAGTAGGCTGGTTGCAGAATGTCATTGCTTTTCACCAAAATTCAACCAGCCAAGTATGTTTGAAATATTCTGATTTTTCCCTGTGTTAACCCATTTTCCCATTGATTTTAATGGAAACCTCTTATCCTCCTTAATTTGCTGACAGTATAAAATTTTGAATAAAAAAAAGCACCCCCCGGGAAACGTTAAAAGCAACTTCTCTGAAAAATTTGAATGCATATGAACGATTGGTTCAAAAGTTATGGTGAAATACAGACAGACAGACCAATACTTTCTCAATTTCTAACATTTTTAGTTGTGAGGAAGTAAAAATGCAAGCTTTTAATTGAGATACTAATCGTCTTGAAACCTCTAATGTGTGATTAGAAAACCTTGGCTTTACCTCGTTTGGCTACAACTTTATGATGGTTCCATTACAATTTAGAGATACTCATACCTTCCTACCATTCTTAAGATGACTGACCTAGTGATCTCGATGGAAGTGTTCCTTTTTTTCCAATGAAAATATAGTCCACTCATCAAAATATACTCCCCAAAAGCAAATTTTAAGAAGCATTTCACAGTCGACAGCTGCTTGATGTATAGAGTCTCTAACTCTCTAACCAAGTGTCACAGTTAATATAAGATAAGCAAGATAATTTATTTATTTATTTATTCAAAAGATATAACAGATGAAAAATAAAAACTATCCTGCCAAAAGAAACTTGTTTGGCAGCAGCAGGGGTAAAATGAATTAAATTTCTCGTTAATAATCTAAAATATGAAGAATAAAAACGTAAAAAAAAAATTAAAATTAAAAACCAAATTATTAGTAATAATAATAATAAAAAATGTTAAATAAAGATTTAATAGATGTAATAAAGATTATACTTAGATGAAAAAAAAAAAAAAAAAAAAAAAAAACTAAATTAATATTCAAAGGGAACTAAGCAACTATCCTGTAAAGATGAAACTCGAAAATTAATTAGAAAATATGCAAGAACTGTAGGAAAACAAAGAAATTGTAATTTTGATCATCAGTCAATTAAATATTTTGTAAAATTACAAAAATCACCTGATGATCTTGATCGGTTGAGGAATTTTTTCATTTAAAATTTGTAGCAACCCTGATATTACCACGAATGAACTGAGTATACTTCTCCTAGTCATATCCTCAAAATCAAATTTTAATGGCTGGCTGTAGAAGTTACAGTTTGTTTTCGAATTCTGAGGTGCATGTTGTTCATTACAAGATTCACATTTATTTGGCTTGTGTGCACCCACTTTTTCTTCTCAATGGAAATATCTCACTCGAGTAAATTTGTTTTGTCAGTTGATTATGTTTCCTAGTTTCCTTATTCAACTCTTTCTGGTTTTCCTTCCTCAGAGTTTGACCCAGTGGCGGCTCGTGCAATTTGGCAACAACGTTTGTCCTCCATTTGACTCAATGTAAATTAATCGAATGCTGAAGAAGCGCTGCTTCACTTTTGAATCGATTGTTTGACATAGAATCAAATGGAGGAAAGACATTGTTGCCAAATCGCACGAACCGCCATTGGTTTGACCTAAACAGTCGCGTGGAGAGAAAGCATGAAATTAAATATCTAATTCAAATTCTGTCGATGGTGTTTAGGATATGTTTGTTAACCATCCATGGCTTCAAATTTGTCTATTTCTGTGTTCCTCTTTACTTCAGTGTCTGGTCTTTTTGAAAGTATTCTTACAAGCTTTCCTAAAAAGACAGACATTTTAATCGAAAGTTCTTGCATGTTGACTAGTGAGTTGTCATTGAAAATGAATGTCATTAAAGTTGACTTGAAATTAGTCTTTGCCATTTGCTAACGATGTCTCCCCTCAATTTGATTCCATCTGAATCAATCGATTTGATAGTGAATCACCAACAATCGATTCTCGGACAAAGAATCAAATGGAAGAAAAACACTGTCATCAAATTGCGCGAACCGCCACTGGCGGCTCTTGGACCCAGAGAGTCGTCTGAGAACCGGTTGAGAAAAAATTACTCAGTTTCAGTTAATGACTGTGATGCACGAAAATACGATCGGTAATATTTTCTGAATCGGTGGAATCGCCATTGAATTATTAAATTTTCCGCAAGTTTTTTTTTTTAAATCATTGATGACACCTTCAGTTGATAAAATATTACTGATTAGATTATTTTCAAGCTTAAATAGTCAGAAACTGAACTATAAAGGTCTCTTCACCTGCGAATTTAAAAGCGCGAATAAACTGATTAAGCCAATGAGCTGCCTTGAAGTCGATAGGTCGAGTCTGATGTATCGACAAGAAAGAAGCCCACTCTAGCAGTCAATTCGCGCTTTTAAATTCGCAGGTGGAGAGACCCCCCTTAAGCTGTGTAATCTTTTCTCAGCGCCAGCCGGTGGAATCATCGGTGATTTGAAAGATGTCACTAAATATACGCAAAACGGCAGCTCTGCCATGATCCGCCAGTGATCTGAGACCACAGGTGTGCAAAATGTTCCAAAACTTCGGAAGTTTCACGCGATCCATGACTTATTTCCTCACAGGATTTTAAATAACTTTCTCACAAAAATTTGAAATTGATGACTTTTTTTTGGCTATTTTAACATTTCAACACCGTACGCTAGCGAAATGACCGATATTTTCCCATTTTTCGCACTATTACTTTCTCGTTTTTTTTTTTTTGGCAAATCCTTATTGCCATTATTTAAAAAAAAAAAAAAAAAAAAAAAAAAAAAAAAAAAATTGACAAATTTCCTCAATTTCCCAGAAATTTCCTCACTTTCACGCGATCCGCGGATCGCTAGATCGGGCACATTTTGCACCCCTGTAAAAAGAGACCATAGAATCTTGTCACCTCGGCCGGGAATCAAACCCGGAACCCTCGGGTTAGTTGAAGGGTTTCCAAAATTCAAGAGAGCCAGTTACAGTAAGAAATCTGCGGCAGAGATTCGACTCATCCAGTCATCCACGTTGTCTCTAGTTAGAGATTGCCATTGTCTCTTATTTTATCGGGAACAATCCTTAAGAAAACCTTTCAAGTTATACAAGCGAGTTACTTGACATGATTGCTTCCGTACCCCCCCCCCCCCCCCCCCTCCCCTCTCTCCTGCAATCTCTTTCAAGACTCTTTTATGCAGCCTTTGTCTGCCTCCAGCCTCTCTCGTATCACTTCAATTGTGTATGCACTTAGTTTTCTTTAACTTTTAAGTCATCGGGAATTGCGCACCTCTATATATTTATTACCTCCTTTTAATACAAAAGCTCTTTGATTTTTCCTCCTTTCTCCTCACCTTAGTTGACGATAGTGACGATATTGTTTCGTATCGGTGTGTGAGTGTGTGTGCGAGTCTTATGAAAAGCGTGTCACCGTTCGTGAGTGTGTGTTCCTGTCCGCAGTCTACTTGTGTGCGGATTCTTTCATTTCCTCAACGCTCTCCTCTCTCTCTCTCCGTCTCTCTCTTGTTTCTCGAGAAAATATCAAGTGCTTAGAGCACCTACTTTTCGTCTTTTATTTCTTTTTATTCATTGCAGGTGCTCGAGTTGGGGATTCTTTTTTCCCCCCTCTTTTTTTAATGGGTCGAAGGGGGTGGGAGGGGGGGTGGTGTCGATATTTTTGCGACTACAAATCCTTGCTCGGCTTGTCTGTTCTGAGTTAACCGTGGGATCCCTGTTTGTCTCTAGAATCTGGTTCCCTTTTGAAGTTGGCGCCCAACTCTGCGTGGGGGTCTTGTTTCAAATCTGTCGTACAGTCTCTTTTCAGAATGTAGGTTATGTTACCAGACCTACCTACGTACCTATAGATAGGCCGGGCCGGGTTTTGTGTCGTCTATTTATCCTCTCGTTTCATTTAATGTACAGCGCCTTACTCATCTCGCGGGTTGTAGAATCGGTTCTCTCTCTCTCTCACTCTCTCTCTCTCTCTCTCTCTCTCTCTCTCTCTTTCTCTCTCTGAGCCTAATTGTAAGTTAGTTAATATACCTGACTGAAAATAGCGGCTCCTCCCGCATTCTAGTTCGAAAGTCACCCCCCCCTCCCACGGCCCTCTGTCCCCCTCCCCCTCCCCCCCCTCTATTCCACTCAATTGCTTGCCTCCTTCATCGCCATAATTAAACCGGAGTTAACGTCTCGTGCTGTTTGTGCAAACTTCAAATCTTTGTCACTCAAACAGTGCTCGCACCCAAGTCCGCTGAAATTAGAACCTTTCGCGAAAGCCTGAAAGCTCGAAAGTCGCGCTAATTTCAAGTCCTGAACGCTGCTGAATGCGGAAGTGTGGTTTCACCGTGACTTTATTTCGTCAACCGCGTATTTAAGAAGCATGGAGCTAGAACGTCATGAAAATTTCGTTTCAATCAGTGCGGCCTAGCGTGCAATACGACAACTTTGCAGTTCATCCATTTAAACCAAAGAAAAAGATCGAACCATTGGGTACTCTGTGAAAATCATCGCATTCGACCTTTCAAATAGTAGTAATTAAATGTGTCGAGGTAACCACTCACTCTAACATACATGCTTTTTAATTATTCAAAACCAGCACCAGTTAAATTAAGATCTGTTTCTGATTTAAGGTTAACAATTAAGAGGCAATCAAATCCTCCCTACTTGTCATTAGTTTTGGTGAGGAATATTGACACGGCCCAAGCAGCGCACCTCTATGGGGTTATAGCTCGTTAATTTAAACCAATGCAAAAGATCGAGGGGGTTTACCGACGTCAGCTCGATCTTTTTCGTAGGATTAAATGGGAAAAATGAAACTTGGCCAACCGGCACGCTGACTAAAGCCAACTCGTTGAGACCGGACGAACTTTCACGGACCAACAAAAATGTCTCGTCCGTGCGAATGGATGATCCATAAAGAACAAACAAAAAGTAGCGCGAGTAAACCATTATTGTTTCAATAATTTCATAATGGCGTAAAGTATTACGTTACGTTGATCGTGGATGCGCAACGGGTTACGTTTCACCTGGCGCAGAACCTATATACGAGGCGAGGATAAAATGTAAATTGGTGGAAGGGCATGAATGCGTAAAACTTTCTTGAACTTTACCTTTCCTCTCATGAAAGTATATACTTTCGCGTGGAGTCGGAACCTCCCTCCACCCTCTTCACCCCTCTCTTTCACCTTTGCTCATTGATATCATCTTCAAACTCTGCTGGTTGATTAAGGGGTTGCAACCTCTCTCGCGGCGAGGATATTTTCGTCTTCCACATTCTGCCGTGCTAAGGATGAACGCAAGCGTTATGTCATTTACGCTGTTCCTGCAATGTAGCTATACGTGAGTATCAGAGCTGCCATCATGCCATTCCGTGCATATTTATAATGACATTTTTCAATGGGGCTATTGCACGGAAAAAAAATATTAGTGAAAATAACCATACGGATACCCGATTTTGGCACCTGCTAGATGTTATGGTAAACTTGACCAGAAGTATGGTACATTTACCGATACTGTGAGTAAATTCGACATGCAATCAGGTAACATCACCTAGTACCTATTCGAAACATAGTATACTTCTGGTTAACATTACCATAACATCTGGCAGGTGCCAAAATCAGGTATCCATATGGTTATTTTAACCGTAGTTTTTTTCCGTGTGCATACTTTTGCTGTTAGCTATTTAAAACCTATATATGCCCAGTGGGTCGTTAGCGACCCACTTGCTGTGTAATTTTTGGACCAAATGTCAGTAAATTAGGACCAATTCTACTAAAAAAAATCAATTTTGGGAGTTTTTAGCTCGTAAAATTTAGCTGCCCCAAAAAATTTCTGTGTTTTTAATTTTTTCGTGTTTTCAGTTCTCAAATTGTGTTTCTTGAGAAAAACACCTAAAAATTCCAAATATTTCTGGGCATATATGCGTCAAGGATTGATTCAGATCTCAAAAAACCTGGAAAAATGATGAGGAGTACACTGAAAAATCACAAAAGACACTCCCAGAATCTGGCTTAGTAGTGGAGAGACTTAGGTATCGTATGGGAGATTCCCATTTAATTTCAGACGTATCTTTGTGTTTCCGTACAGAATGTGACAAATTGAACATGGAATCTCCCATGATACTTGCGTCGAAACAACAATACGATCTTGCCGTAATGGCAGTTTTGCGAGTTTATTATGTAAAATCAGACTTTTTTTGTGGGATTTTCGTAATTTTCGCTGGTTTTTACATGAGGTTGGACTATTCATTTGCTCATAGCAAAAGTTTGTAAGATTCCCATTATCAGTGAATTGAAAAAATGCCATTGAATAAACACGAACGGCGCACACTGGACGAAAATGCCCTTATGCTCGGACATGAGGGGTCAAGTCAATCTGCAGAAAACCTCAACTTTTTGACAAAAAGTAGTATTTTAGAACCCAAATGTAACTTTTCTGACATTGTTTTTTTTTTCCTCGAGCCAGCACTTTACCTCAACATTGTCGAATAACGGGTTCTTGGTGCGGTTTGAAATTTTGACGCTAAAATTTCGTGTTTTATTTCGCCTTAAAAAGATGTGTTAATCTTTTTTTCAACAAACGCCGATACAATAGTCATTTTCACCATTGCATGGAGATAATTTTCGACCTATAGTTTTTTAAAATCATGCAAATATAGATGTATGTAGTGATGGTTTTTGTACAAATTTAACATTTGAAGGTTTAAAAAAATTAAAATACAGTTTCAACAGGCTATTTAATCGTATTTAATGTGAACTTTGAGCTAGTAGTGTTTATTACAACTTGGAAAAACCACCTCAATGATTTTTAGCTGCGGAAAACTGCGGATACGAGAAATAATCGTGTAATAGCACGACGCGGCGCACATTGGAGCGAGTCAATGGGTGAGGGTCGGACACGAAATACATTACTGAAAATAAAAATGCGACTGTTTCTACAGTCGAAAAACACATTATATAGGGTGATTCCAGTGGGAAACACACAAAAAAAAGTGAAAAAAATAAAAAAAATGAAAAAAAAAAATAAAAAATAAAAATAAAAAAAAAAAAAAAAAAAATAAAAAAAATGAAAATAAGTCAAAAGGATGTCGGTTTTAAAGAAAAATAGCCAAAACAACTCGAAAAAACAAAGATAGGAGCGCGAAACCAGCCATGTCCGGGCACAAGGACGTTTTCGTCCAGTGTGCGGCGCGGCAGCTCCCTGCTGAGTAGGAACTAGATACATATGGATAGACTCCGAGCTACATTGCAAAAACAGCGCAAATGACGCTCGGCGTTGACCGTGTTAATATTGTTTCCTTAGCACGTTCCGTTGTATTGATATAGGGGGGGGGGGTGTCGAGCAATTTATTTCATGAAGCCTCGAAGATTGAGTAATGAAAAGGTGGCCGACGAAATTAGAGTTGTACTATAGTTCATTGTGTGCGTAGTCGTAGTGTGAACTCAGTACAGCGTATATCTGGGAGCGGACCACGAGGCTATAAATTGACGGCGATTCTCTCCCCCTCCCCCTTCCACCCACTAGAAATTAATAAATTACGCCGCGCTTGGTGACACCTCTCTGTGCAAAAATATTGCCGGGCGGTGAAAGTATAGCCATGGAACGAACGCACGAGTTTTTTCCCTTTCCCTTCGCTTTCTGGAGGGAAATAAAAAAGGGGATATTTATTTTTTTCATTCTTTTTTTTTTCTCCCAAAAAGGTAAATAAAATTAATGACCTCACCGTAAGCTTTTACCTTTCTCACCTAACAGCGATACTCTGTCGTTGTTTGTCAACGCTTTATAACTTTTAGTTGAAGCTGTCTCTGATTTCAATCGATTTCTTTGTTTGTTTTTAAATTTGTTTTGAAGACAACGCTGTGTTCTCATGACACAAGCAGTGGCGTAAGTCCCCCCATAAAAATCGCATTAAAATGACCCGAGAAATTCATTTCGCTTACGATTTTTGCAGTAAGAGTGAGATAGCAGTACATGGGGATTACGTGTGAGTGAGAGAGATAGCTTGGAACCGTCTAAACCGAGAGGTAACACAAACAGACCAAAATTGTTTACCTAGTGTTCTCTTTTTTTTTTTTTTTTTTTTTTTTTTTTTTTTTTTTTAATAATAAAGAAAAACTTATTCTTTTCGAGGAAATTTTAATGGCGTAATTTCTGTGATACACAGTGGAAGTTTTTCCTCTATGTGAAGGCTCTATTAAAATTCGTGGCGCGTTTGTCGGGGTCGAATATCACAAGAAAAAATCTTCTTATAATAAAGGTGGTGGATTTTAACGCGCTGCTCATCATCTGCGGTTGAACTTTGAAATTTTCATATCGGACCGTTCCGTTCCGCAGCTGGGGCAAGGCAGCGCACTTTTGAGAGTCCCGCACGGTCCAATTTCAGGATGGATAATGATCTTAATTTATGATCGGAGACTTCTTGAAAAAAAAAAAAAAAAAAAAAAAAAAAAAAAAAAAAAAAAACAAAAAAAAACAGATGAGGGAAAAAATTCTGTAAAGTTAAAGCGTATAGAACACAGCGCAAGATAATCGTAGTCAACGGGAGCAACTTTGAAGTTTTTTTCCCCCTCCTTTTTTTTTCCAATTAAAAAGTGGGAAAACGCGCTCACGCGGAAGGATCAACCATGCTGAATTTCTCTCCCGAGCCGTATTAAAACTTATGTCTCGAGGTGCGAAAACCCCTGTTGCCGATATTGTTTCATTCAATATAGTCGCAGCTCGTAAATTATTGCAAGGTATTGATGTCAGTGGCGAAGCGTGCTATCTGGCAACGTGGCATTTTGTCTATTTGAACTCATGGAAAAGGTCAAATTCGATAGTCATCGCCGATTTCTGGATAGTTCGATATTTTTCGTGGAGTTTAATGAGCCAAATGCAACGTTGCTAGATTGCACGCTTCGCCACTGATTGATGTGTGTCCGTGTATATTCTTGAGTCCCGCGCCATGCCAGTTAAAACTATAGTGGCGTTATGTTACCTATGTAACTTTTTCGTTAAAAATGTAACTTTTGTTTCTGTGACTTCATTTTTTTTTTTTTTTTTTCAATAAAACGGATAAAAAAAAAGAAAAATGTTGGAAGTCCTATCCCAAAGTGTGACAGCATGGACTATTTGATTCTGGTTTTTATTTTTTAACTTCAAATAAAAAATTGTAATTAATTTAGTTGAAATTGGTTTCAAACGAAAAAGCAAGTGTTTCATAATGGCTATACCTGAACACAGAATTCTTATGCAGTCATCCAGGTGAGAAAATTTTGCTCGTTTCTGTCACGAGGTGTCCGTTTCTTTATCGTGTTAACCCTTTCTACAGGGCGACATTTTATTTTACCTATCAATTTCTGTGTCCAGATAGCCACTCTATACAGCACTTTCACCTTCATTTCAAACCAATGCCAATGGGGCATTTGCAAGGGTCTGAAAAGTTATGTTTTTTATAAGGATTAGGTGCTTTGCTACGCGACAGCACCTAAAAATGAACTGAGAACATAGATGCTTTTGGTTTCTGATGAAGTCCCATTGTTTCGGAGATGAGATTTTGGCTAAAAATGCATAATTTTAAATGGGAATTTTGCGTAGTGATGTCACTACACACACGATTTTTTTTTTTCACAATTCTTTTTTTTTTTGTTTTGTTTACAACTTTACACGTGTGCATCTCCGAAACCGGGACACTCGAGAAAAAACCAAATTCACCACTGTTTTCAGCTCATCAAGTACTTTCATTTTCCTTATAAAAAACACATAATTTCAGACCCTTGCAACTGTTCCCTTTCAAACGGATTCGTTACAATATTTGTGGGATAGTGGGAGAGAGAGAGAGGGGGAGAGAGAGAGGGAGAGAGAGAGAGAGAGAGAGAGAGAGAGAGAGAGAGAGATGATGATGATGATGATGATCCGTTTTTTTATTGGAAAAAATAAGTAATGCTAATAACGTAAATAAAAAATAAGAAAGACAGCATACAGCTTTTAGGCAAAGTTTAGGCTCTTGGCCTATTCTGCCACTTATACCTAAAGAGAGAGAGAGAGAGAGAGAGAGAGAGAGAGAGAGAGAGAGAGAGAGAGAGAGAGAGAGAGAGAGAGAGAGAGAGAGAGGGGCGAGAGAGAGAGAAAAGAGAGAAAGAGAGAGGGAGAGAGAGAGAGAGAGAGGAGAGAGAGAGAGAGAGAGAGAGAGAGAGAGAGACTTCTGGAGCAGCCCATGCTCGAACTCCTGAAACGGGTCTCTGAGGAGATTTTGGAAACTGAAAGCTCGGCGTATACGCCTCCGATCAAGTATTCAGGGCCGTTTAAAACCTCCCACTAAATGTTATCGAGAAATTTACGGCAAGATAAAATGAAAATTTTTCGTTTCCACTAGACTTTTCATACATGAGGCGTGTACTTACAATGCATGCATGTTCCACGCCCTCAAGTCGCTAAGGAAATGATTGATCGGCACTTTCTGTTATCTAGCCTTCTTTTGCGATTTCGTTTCGGAGGGGAAACTACTTCATCCCCTCCACCCCTTCCCCTTCTCATACCCTGCGCCCCTTTGCGCATTTTCCTATGCATTTGCTGCCTGCCGCACAGTGGAGCGAGTCAAGGGGAGGGGTCGGACATGCGATATATATGACTATAAATGCAAATTGTTGGTGTTTTTATGGTCACAAAATGCATTGTAAGGGGTGGTTGTTGTAAAAAGAATTTCACGATAAAACCAATCAAATTACTTTCAACCTTATACGTTGCATATTCCCAAAAATATACGCATTTAAAGTTTCCACGCTATGTCCGGCCTCTACCATTGACTCGCCCTACTGTGTGCCGGTTAGATTCCGGTAGACGTATTTACAGTCTCCTTTCTGAAAGACTGAGTGAGGTTCTCCTATGCTCCGAAGCCGTCTTTTTTTATGCTCGCTCTTTCGCAGTCCTTCACACAGATTACCGTGAGCGATTACCGTCAGTGGTGTAGCGTGAAAGTTGGCAACGTCGCAGTTCGTCCATTCATACCCATGAAAGAGATCGAACTTGGGTGTGTGGTGAACACCTTCGCATTCGACCTTTTACATGGACTTAAATGCACAGCATAGGCGGACCGTGACCAAAAAAAGTGGGGGGGCCAAAAAGTGATGACCCTTTTTTTTTTTTTTTTTTTTTGCTTCGCTTCTCAAGTCTCAAGTAATGATTTTTTCCCGATTTGTAGCCCCTCCGCCCAAAAAAAGTGGGGGGGGGGGGCTCCCCTAACCCCTGATACGGTCCGCCTATGATGCACAGAATGTATAGTTGCCAAATTGCACGCTACACCACTGTTTTCCGTCCACAATGACCACATACGCGGAGGTCGGACACCTATGTCGGCATAAGCGTAGAAATAACGTATGACGTTCTGAGCACTCTCAACATTCTACTTTTCCTTTAAAGAAATGTGAGGTTAGATCCGCCATCTTTAGATAAAGCTCAAAGCCCAACCGTGCCGGGGACTTTTTTGGACCCATATACTCTTCAACCAATTCATCGTAATGCCTTTAAAGTTTCAAATCGTACGGTTTGGCATAACTGTCGTGATGTGGATGTACCTCTCTCCCCATCCCCATCCCGTCTCCCTTTCTCTGTTTACTTTTATCATAACTTTACGGAAGTTGAAAGTCTTCTGTCTTCTCGCACATCCGCGCCGCAGCTCTGTGCAAAAGACTTTTTCGGAATTTCTCAATTTTTAATGTAGTTACTTCATGAATAAATTATTACCTTTGTAAAAGTTCAAAGCCCTAAGCCTTCCTTTCTCTCTACCCCCCACCCCTCCCCTTTACGCCTCCGGGTCCGGCCTTTTGGGTTCTTTGTTGAATCGCTTCGACGCCTTTTGCAAAACGGTTAGTGGTTGATCAATGCATGAGTACCCACACCACGCTGGGAGAAAATTTATACTGATATCGCAGTGGTGGCTCGTGCAACGTGGCAATATCGTTTTATCTCCATTTAAACCTATGTAAAACAGTCGATCTTGCGAAGTAACAGGAGATTTTTGTCCAAGTATCAGAAATTCCGGTTAAGTAAGTATTAACAAGACGCCCGGTTTTGGCACTAGGAATTTTTTCTCAGTATGCCAGAAAGCAGTGGCGGATCCTGGGGGGGGGGGGGGGCACGTGCCCCTCGCAGAAGCCTCAAATGTTGCCTTCTTTCAATATCTAGAAAATAGCCCGAAACTGCTTCCACCGAGGCCTCAAATTTTAAAATATAAGAGGTGTCCCCCCACAAGAAAAAATTTCTGGATCCGCCACTGCCAGAAAGTATGATAAATTTCATTAGATTATGGTAAAATGTACCAATAGGTTGACTTAATTTACCACAAGATACGTTGAATTTACCATCCTTTCCAGCAAACGCCAAAATCAGCTATGCGGATAAATTCTAACTGTCTTTCTTTTTTTTCCGTGTGCCAAACAGTCAAAAATCTAATTGAAGATTTGTAAATTTCGGGTTGAAATCACAGAAGTTTGTCCAATCTATGATTTTAGTTCAGAGGAAGTATCGTTGTTGCAACCTTTCGATTCAGGGACGTTCCGGAGTGTCCGAAAGAAACTTTTGGTCGCGGAGTTGGGAAATTTTGTAATGTTCAAGCGTGCGTGAAAATGGGCCCGCGGGATGGGCGCCAGTCGCGTCGCCACCCCGCAGGTGATATCGTATCCTTGTCGGGTGTTATAATCCCTCGTCCTTGCGCGTAGTCGTTCCAACTTCCTGAGAGCGCAAAATACTGGTCTCTGGGGGTGATTGGGGCGGGGAAGGGGGCGAAGGGGTGAGTTTAACCATTTTCACAGTTCGCTTCGTAGAGCACAAGGAATTTCTCCAAGTTTACTGTAACAACTTTTGATTATTGATTTCCACCTTTCCTCCCGCCCCGCCCCACTCCTCGCTCCCTCCGCCGGCGGACGAAACCTCTCCCTCTCTTCTCTCCTATTTTATCGTATCATCACGTGGTTTCCTCCTCTCTACTTCTCTCCTCTTCTCCTTCGATTTTTTCTTTCTTTTTTTTTTTTTTTTTTTTTTTTTTTTTTTTGTTTTTTTGTATCACACTGTAAGTAAAAAAATAGTGCCAAAAGTGATTCAGTGTGTTGATACAGTAATCAAATCACACAGAGGCGTATTAAGGAACTTTCTCTCTCTCTCTCTCTCTCTCTCTCCTCTTTTCTCTCTCTCCCCCCTCTCTCTCTCCCCCTCTCCCCCTCTCTCCCTCTCTATCCCCCCTCTCTCCTCTCTCCCTCGCTCCCCCTCATTTCTCCCCACTACCCTTTTCTCTCCTCCCTCTCTCTCCCCCCCTCTCTCTCTCCCTCTCCCCTCTCTCCCTCGCTCCATCTCACTCTCTCTTCTTTTCTCCCCTCTCTCTCTTCCTCTCTTTTTCCTCTCCTTTTCCCCCCTTTTCCCCCTCTCTCCCCTCCTCCCCTCTCTCTCTCTCTCTCTCTCTCTCCCCCTCTCTCTCTCTCTCTCTTTTTCCTCTCTCTTTGATTTAAGGTTCGAAAAAATGAGGTAAACGCACCAGAATCAGATCGTCCATGCTGTCAAACTTTGGGATAGGACTTGAAATATGTATCAGATTCTCTCAGTTGGTATAAAAATAGGTTTAAACGGGAAATGCTGGAAACACAAAACTAATTTTGGTGAGGACGTTTTGACTCAATTCGCAGCCATTTTCACCTCAAAAAATTTAAAAAAAAAAAATGAAAAAAAAAGTTCAAAATGTGGAGTGTGGGGAGAGCCTCTATTCCTACGCTCTGTCTGAATTTTTTTCAACTTGTGAGTTGAAAATGGCTGCCATTTTAGCCGAAACGTCTACACCGTAATTCTTTTTCATGCAGTGTTTATAGAATTTCCCGTTTATACCTTTTTTCTTACGTCAAGTCGTCGTTGCACTGATTGTGAGAGAATTCTTTTTTTAATCGAAGGTGTATTTCGTTTTTGTGTCAAAGAAAATGCTCAGTGAAATATTGACTATGGGAAAATTCCTCTAACCCAAGGAAAATGTCTGCTGCTACAAGTAAAATATTCCTTATTGTTATGACAATGCTTCTTCTTCATGCGACAGAATTTTATACTTCGTGCAAGGAAAACTGTCACAAGTAAATGTGTTTCCTTGTTTTTAAAGAAGTGATTTCTCTCATTGTCAGTGTGGATAGTTTTCTACCTGGTTTCTATCGGTATACCTCGTTTGTAGCCTCAGTACTCGTCGCTGTAATATTTTTCTGTAATCTCCCCCCCCCCCCCGGCAACATCCCCTCTTTTCCTATCATTAATCCTTTGTGAATACGGTCTTATCAGACTCCAGTGGCGCAGTTCGTGCGGAAGAGCATTGGAGCCAGCCCTGCACGGTGTACGGTGCACGCTGTGCTCAAGATGGTCCGGATCGATCTCCCCAAGTGTTCACCCCCAGCCCCCAGGTGTCAAGGGTAAATCACGATTCATGCGCGACCCAGTTCACAAGAGGGCGGTGCGGTGTGTTCGGTGTTCAGTCTTGGGAAAGTAGGTGGAACATGTATTTAAAAAAAAAAAAAAAATGGTCAATGGGTAAGGAAGGGGTTTGTTGGTGCCTGGTGGGGAGGAGGGGGGGGGGGTAACTTTAAGAGGAATGGTGAGTCTGTCTAGCTAGGTATAGAAACTCCGGCCAAGACTCAGAAAGACTCAGAGAAGGTAACAAGACGTTTTTACGAGATGCCATAACGTTTCCGGGCACTCATTCAATTATCTCGGATTCTGTTTTCATTTATTCACAGGTCTCCGTTCCCTTACCCAGATTTATCTCGCACCGTTATCGTATCGTAGTTTGTGAGTCGTCGAACTCTTTTTTATTTATCGATTAGGTTTTTTTTTTTTTTTTTATTATTGATTAGGCTATGTTTGTAAGATCCTCTCTCGGTTCGAACGATAAACATTATACCTATCAGAGCCTTAACTTTCGGTGATAGCAGTCCTCTGGAGCGTTCCTATTAATGATAAGCTGAGTTTTAAAACACCCTGTATAATTGAATCACTTTGAGCTCTTCTTATCAGGCAGGCGCCTCTGATCTAGCGACCGGTGCGGGTGACTCCTCGGTACTTTTTAGATGGAAGGTATTATGATTTTCGAAAGAAAGTATCCTGGTAGAAATCAGTGGCGTAGCGTGCAATATGGGAACGTTGTACTGCGTCCATTTAAACCCATGTAAAAGGTCGAATGCGAAGGTGTTCACCGAACATCCTATCATTCGATCTTATTCGTGGAGTTTAAATGGGCAGACTACCACGTTGCCAAATTGCACGCTACGCCACTGGTAGAAATTTCCATTCCTCCATTCCTTCACCGCAGTTTTAAAGAATTTCTCAGTTTTCTATGTTTCAGAGTCTTACGAAATTGTCTCTTGAATGCATGTCCTATAAAATCTATAAAATCCAGGAAAATAATAGACAAAATTATTAAGGGTGGTTTCGATTAGAGGACTTGCTTTTGAAGGTCACACTACTTGTTTATGCACGAAGAAAAGAGTGAGTGGCTGCTTTATTGAAGCGGAATCAACTTAAAATGAAATCAATAGGGAGTTAAAGTGATCCTTCACCGTTCAGCGTCGATTTCTGCCAACAGAGCGCTATCGTTCGATTAATGTCAAATTACAGGCCGAAAGTAATTTATATTTGAGAAAACGGAATGTCAGTTACTAGATAATCACCCGAAGAACGCCACCGCAAAATATTTCGTCAGTAACTTCAGAAATATGGTTGACAGTACCAAAAATGGAATATCGTATTTCGATACAAGAATCGATTTGCGATATTTAATTTGTTGGCACTTTCAGCCTTATATTTGAAGTTATTGACGAGGTATTTTGCAGAGACGTTCTTCAGACGATTATCTAGTAACTGCCGCTCCGTTTTCTCAAATGTAAATGTAAATTACTTTCGGCCTGTAATTTAACATTAATCGAACGCTAGCGCTCTGGTGGTAGAAATCGGTAATAAACGCTGAAGAATTACCTTCAGGTGAATATCTTCAGCGTTTAGTGTCGATTTCTGCCATCGGAACGTCACCATTTGATATAAGTCAAATTATACCACTGCCTAAAAATAATTTATATTTAACCCTTTCGAAACCACGCCCGAGTGCATTCATTTTCGTAACGAGATCCGCCACATTGGTATTTCTTTATTGAAAAAGCGACGCTTAATGGTTGACATTTCTTGAAAAGTGTTCCAACGATCGCCTTCAATCGGGCGGATATGCAAAATCAACACCTCGAAGTAGGAATATTTATCTACCCAAATGTCAGCGTGCTATCGTTGATTCCTTGCAGTATTAAACGTGGTCGGAAAAGGGTTAAGAAAACGGAGTGTCGGGTTCCAAATAATCGAATCTGAAGAATGTCCGTGGTACGCATGTCGTCATTAACTTCAGAAATAAGGCCCAAAGTACCAAAATATGTAATATGGCAAATAGATTCTTGCACCGAAATAACTGTAAAGCACTTTTGACCTGTAATTTGACATAAATCAATAGGTAGTGATCAGTTGACTCTGAATGATCGATTGTTCCCGAGCTGCCATTAGTGTAAGCACGACTAGAGTTTGGGGGGAGGGAGAGAGAGAGAGAGAGAGAGAGAGAGAGAGAGAGAGAGAGAGAGGGGGGGAGCGCGATGATGCGATTTTATTAATTGAAAATATTAAAACAAGCTGAGATAGCAATTTTGAGTAATCGAGTGAATGATAACACAGAGAGAAAGAGGGTGTGAGAGAGAGGTGAGATCTTCGGATGGAAAACCGCACAGAAATGAGCTGTTGTCTTGCCATGGAGTGGCCAGGGCGCAGCCTCCGGCATTTACAGTACCTACTTCTGTTTCCTGTTGTTATCATCTATACCCGAATGAAAGGATACGACTGGACATGCGGAGGCCCTCAGTGCATAGCAATAGAGGGGGGGGGGGGTAGAGAGAGAGGAAGAGAGAGAGAGAGAGCGCGTGGTGCGCGTGGTCTGGTCTTTAGCCCGTGAATAAAGAGCCGAGTAATTGACTTGACAGGTGGTGTTCAATAACTCCCCCCCCCTTTCCCATCTCCCCTCCTCCCGTCTCAACCCCCCCCGTCTCCCCCCCCCCCCCCCCCGAAAGTCCCGTGCTTTTGTTATTTGAACCCTGGCACTTTTCCAGCCGATCCTTGTCGAAGTAGCACAATTCCCGCGCCGCTCTCTTTTTAGTGTAGCAATACTCTCTCTGTGTGTGGATAGGGTTGCCAGTTCGAATTTCAGTCGATATCTTATTTACCCCCGCGTTTATGCATCGCAGCTGAAATCTCAACCCCTTTGATCGTGCGAGCACGTGGTGAAAATCAAATTCTTTGTGAGTGCCTCGCTCGGAAAACTTAGCGCGTCCGATCAGTGGCGTCATTTGCGGGGTGGGGGTGCATGGGCGCACCCAGAATTTCTGTATGGGGGGGGGGCAAGTAGTCATTTCATAGGGGGGGTCTGGGGGTCCTCCCCCGGAAAATTTTGAAAATTTAGCTCTTCTTAGACGCAAAATTAGGCTACTTCTATTCGGAAACTACATATATTGAATTAACTCTCGAGAAAAATGAGATTTTCCGAGACTATGCTGATGTTACGGAAATATCTACATCGCATGCTGATAGAAAGACGGAGTCTTCAGGAAATCTAGATTTCAGAGGAAGATCGAGCGAAATTAACAATTAAGGACATTGCTGTCGGGAAAGATGTGTTCCTCCAAGGAAAAATATGTTTCATGACATTGATACTTTTTTTGAACTCATTTCCTTTCTCATCTTTTCTTTTTCTCTCCTCCTCTTTTCCTCTTCTCTCTTTCTCTTTTCCTCTTTTTTCCTTTCCTTTTCTCCTTTTTTCCTATCCTTTACTCCTTTTTTCTTTCCTTTCCTCCTATTTTTCTTCCTATGGGGGGCCTTGACCCCCTTGGCCCCCTTGCCCCCCCGGGTGCGCCCATGTGGGGGTGCAGTAAGGATCGATAAGAAAGTGGTTTTTTTTTTTTTTTTTTTTTTTTTTTTTTTTTTTTACAGAAAAAAAAATTCTCACGAGTGAAACTCATCAAGCTCTGTTCTCATTAGCTTTATTTTTTTTCCGGCGTTGCTATGGAGGGTACAACTGAATTATAAATTATTTTCCTCATTGAAGAAAGGAAACGAAAATCGGCTTTGGCGCTTTCTTTCATAGAAAGTCCAAGCGGCAGGTTGTTTTTAGTGTGTAGGGTCACTTCTATTCTAGAAGTGGAGGAATCTCACATAACCCTCTCTACCATCGGAGAGGGTAGTTATAAAAAAACTTTTCCCTGACCAAAAATAGGCAGGCGAAACTTTTTCTTTCTTTGTTAGATTGTATTGCAGGCCTTCGGGTCAGGGCCCTGTCATCCCTGATTCCAGTTTGTAATCTTCCAATAAAAAAAAAAAAAAAATTCTGAGAAAACTTATTTCCGTAGAAAAGAAAAGAAAAGAAGAGAAAAAAAAACCTCTAAATGTAAAGTTTTAAACCTTTTTTTTATATATATATATATATATCAACTTCTGAATGAAAAATTCAAAATTTCAGACCCTTGCAACTGCTCCGTTGTTGTCGCAAGTTGACGCCAAAAACAATGCATCGGCAACCATGGCATGGCGGTGAATCCGCTGACTGAACCGTGAACCCCGCGGCCACGTCACGCGCTCACCCACAGCTGATGGGCGATCTTATTCTGATCAGATCTCATGACGATTCACAATCGTTTTGCCGCTGATTGCGAGTCGAATCTACTGCACCACGATAAAACCTTTTCATTCTATTTTCATCCGCCTAGGGCCACATTTACTAGAATCACTGTACGTAGAGTTAAGGCAAACCATGGGCGGATCGAGCAATTTGGCAACCATGAATTCATACCATTTGAACGTATGAGAAACAATCGATTCTTGAGGGGGGTCATGGCTCTTTTACTAATCGATTGTTTCTCATGCATTCAAATAGGAATAATAAACAGTTGGCAGATTGCTGGATCCGCCTTTGCGCCGGAGTGCTGCCGTTGAATGCATTTTTCCACTTTGGTTTACATTCTGAGGGCCGTTGTTGTGTTTTTGGTCTAATGCAAAGATTACAGTGCCGCAGAATTTCTCACGGTGCAATCTCTCACTCCTTTTGAGCTACCTACGCGTCCAAAGATTTTTTTTGGAAGTGTAGACATTCTTGAGGTGAATCATGATTATACTTAACAAGTTCATCGACAACCATCAGCGGCTCGTGCGATTTGGCAACCATGCTTTTTTCCCATTTAAGCCTATGCAAAAGTATCGATATCTTGGGGGTGCATTGCACCTCCTGAGAATCGATTGTTTTACATAGGTTTAAATGGAGGGATTACACTGTTGCCACATTGCACGAGCCGCCACTGTCGACAACTAACTCTTTTTTCCGTAAAATGCTGTTAAAACTCTTCGTTTGTAAACAAATTCACGTAAACAAATGTGCATAAACGCATCGGATGGCGGCGCTCGTAGAGCTTAAAACTCATGACCAATCAGAGGTTGACTACCGTGTTGTCTTAACTCTCCATATACGGGGACTCTTACCTATACATTTGCGATTCTGTGGCGGATTTACAAACGGCCCGCCCTTTTTCTACTTTAGAGCCTGTTGGTTCTTTGTTTTTTATTATTATGTTTTTGTCGTTCGTTCTTTGTTTTTTGTTTTTTTTTTTTTTTTTCGAGGGGGGGGGGGACAAGATAAATGCTAGAAGTTAAGAAATAAATTCATCCCGCGCTCTCGTAGGCTTTCCTTTAGATTTTTCTCACAGAGACAACCCAACTTGAAAGCACCGGTCCCTGGGGACGCAAGCCCACGAGTCCTGAGTATAGCCGAGTGCGACAAAGCTGGACAGGGATGCAGAAAAAGTTAGAATGAAGGAGACTTTTGTCCCACTTTAACTTCGTACGAAAGATACAGAAAAGACGTTCCATTTGAATAAATTGCTGTTTTCATCGGGCTTCTGCAAGTTGGGTCCCCCCCCCTTCCCTTCATTCTAGTGCTCGCAGAGAGAGAGAGCTAGAGAGAGAGAGAGGGAGAGAGAGAGAGAGAGAGAGAGGGGGGGGGAGTGGGAGGGGGAGTGAGAGAGAGAGAAGTGAGTGAAATGAGCGTCAAACGCTGTATTCATTATTACGGAAAAACAAAACTACCCTCTCTCCCCCCCCCCCTCTTCTTTAGAGGTTTTTTCTTTTCGGCTCGATGCGTGCTACGGTGAGGAGAAAGGAATGAGCTAGCAGGAGTGAATCGATGGACGGTATGTAGCGTGAGGGGGGGAGGGAGGGAGGGGTTATTTAATGAAACTTGTGAGACTCGCGTGGAAATAATTATAACGATTTGCGTTTTGGGGACGGATTTTCTTTTTTAATACGAAATAGGACAGGGTTAAAGTCGCTGCTGGACAGTTTCGGTGTCGTTTAGGAAAAGAGTGTAAAAAGAGAGGAGTGTTTCATGGAGAGAACAGAAAACGAAAGAAAGAAAAAAATGGAGAGAAAAAAAGGAACGAAAATGTATGAAGGGCGTCCTTTTGTTTTGCGCCTAGCAGTGCGGTGCGGTGGCGGTGCCCTAGAATGCGGGAGCAGTGAGCGAGTCATAATCTGAATTTTATTCGCTGTTTTAATACCATTTTCATCATCTCACTGCTCGCGCCAGTGTTGCCATATTTAAAGGAAAATTTAATTAATTTAATTTTTTTCAATTTTTAATATTATTATTTTTTTTTTTTATGATGGGAAATTTCCCATAAGGCTTAATGTACAATGTGTTTCTGTTTGGCCAAATCTGGCAACACTAGCTCGCGTCTCAACTAAGGTTGTCGGATGGTCCAAGGCAGGGCTGCCAAGTAGCAGAGGCAGATGAAGTGATTTGTTTCTCTCTCCCTCTACGTTTAAACACGTCGGAAAAGGACACACGCAAAAAAAAACTACGGTGAAAATAACCATACGGATATCTGATTTTGGCACCTGCTAGATGTTATGGTAATGTTAACCAGAAGTATACTATGTTTTGACTAAGTACTAGGTGATGTTACCTGATCGCATGTCGCATTTACTCAAAGTATCGGTAAATGTACCATACTTCTAGTCAAGTTTACCATAACATCTAGCAGGTGCCAAAATTAGGTATTCGTATGGTTATTTTCACTAATCTTTTTTTTTCCGTGCAGAGATACAGGTTTCATTCTACAGTCTATCAGTGATGGGCAAAAATCATTTTTTGAATAACCATGAATATCCTCCTCTGACCGTAATGATGTTCCAAGACAACTACATCTCTTTGCTTTTAATTCCATGGAATAAGCACTTAAATTGCGCGCGTTTGTTCCGGCAACACAGCGATGAACCTTCTTCAGCAATTTTGTGTCGTGTAGCGGACGGACATTGTGGCGCGGGCTCAATTGGCGACCCGCGCTTTTATTCTGTTTGTAATTAGGTTAGGTTAGGTTAGGTAAAGTTCGGTGAAATTAAGATAGAGACCGTTTTAGTGTGCCGTCACAAACAAAATACTTGGATCGAAACAAAGTGTTATTCCATCTCACTCTCATACACTCTCGCGAGATTTAACATGAGGAATTGGATCGAAATTTTCGGACGCTACTTTACGCTGTTAAAGTTGGACAACTCGGTCCCCTCTCATTTTATCGCGCTAATGTATCCCTCGTGACTTTGAAAGGTTTGCAAGTTGCATCCTCTCTCTTTTCTTTCTCTTCTCCTCTTTCGGTTAGCTTCCGTGACCGATTCACTCACCAATTTTCACGATTATTGCTTGTTTTTAGGTCATTTCTTGGTAAGTTACTGTCGTGAAACTCTGTATTTTCCAAGTATCGGGGGAGGAAGGCAACGCGTCCCCTCCCGCTCGGATCCCGCAGTGACGGCGTGTGCAATGTGACTAAAGCGGTTGGGCTTCCACTTTTTTACAATCTGGACCAGCTCCGGCTCCAAACTAATCCAAAATGTGGCCGGTGAACCCAAATTCGTGCCAGTAAACACGGGAATATTTTAAACATATTTTTGAAATCTTTTCTGCAAAATTGTTTGGATACTTTTAAAACATTTTTAAAACATTTTTAAAATAAAGTACATTCCTGCAGGAATATTTTAAAAGCATTTTTAGAACCTTTTTAAAATATTTTCATCTCCTTTTCAAATTATTTTAATTTTTTTTTCATATTTTTTTAAAGTTTTTTTTACCCTCATTTTAAAACCTTGTTAAAGTCTGTGTTATAGAAGAATAGAAGACGGGGTGAAAGTCACGTGACTGCTCCTGATTCTGTCTTTTTCTATCACACGCATTCTAATGAGGTAAGAGAGAGGAGGATAAATTCCTGGATCCGCGCCGGTACCTTATCCCTCGTTAAAAAGTTTTAAAAAGATTTTGGCAAGGTTTTGATAGAAACACTTTTGAAATATTTTTGTTAAAATATTTTTTAACAGTTGAAAAAAAGTTTACATAAAAAGACTTCAAAAGTATTTATTGAAAAATCTTGCCAATATCTTTTCAAACCTTGTCATGAAAATCTTGTCATATATTTTCATGAAAAA